>JAMKCH010003120.1:0-34870 GCA_023653785.1 Ophioderma brevispina
GAGTGTACCATGCTACATTGAATGCGTCTGACATTCTTAATGTTTTCCCACTGGATCTTAGATGCTTCGTTGAGTATCACATGTAACCTAACGGACTAAGCAGCAGATGGGAGAAACGTTTTTACGAGTACTTAACCCTAGACTTACATTTTGTGTGAAGTTATATTATACCTTATAGTGAGTGTTTGTCTCACCTGCACGAAGTTCAGGACGAGGCGTTTGTAATACTATTTTGTGTGTGTGTGTGTGTGTGTGTATGAGATGTTGGTTAACCCTCTCTTACAAGGGGGGATATTATCCTAGGTGAAACTATCCCCCGGTTGTGCTTTACAAAGAGAAAAGCATTTGTAAAAGGTTTCCAGTATCATTTTCTCATCCTTTCGGGCCATTTAGCGGAAACAAATGTGAAGGTAGTACCTTTATACGGGGTTATAGGTGTGCGTCAAAAGTCGAGGCGTTTTTATGTGTGTGTGTGTGTGGGCTATATGCTATTACAGTAGAAGCAGGGGGGACAATAATGGATTATATAAAGTTAGATAGAAGAGGATGACAATAAGGGTATCTACAGTAGGATTAACAGGATGACAACAACTGTTAGCTACAGTAGATAACAGGATGACAACAATGGTTAGCTACCTAAATAGCAGCATACAACATGACTATCTACAGGAGCTAGCAGCACTGACAACAATAGCTATCTACAGTAGATAGCAGAAATGACAGCAATGACTATCTACGTCGAAAAGCAGGATGGACAACAAAATGCTATCTACAGTGTAGAATAGAAGATGAAACAATGGCCTATCTGACAGGAGAGCAGGGTTGACAACAATGGCTATCTCACTAGTTGATACAGGTTGTCATCCTGGGTTAACTCTCGTGTTCAATTTTGAGTGTACCCATTTCACGATACTTCTTAATATGTCAAGATTGTCTTCGTGCTGGAGGAGGATCTCTGTGGAATCTTAATCTAAATCGTGCCTGAACAGAAGTAAAGTAAGTTATGACCAGTTCTGAACACCACAAACGCCCTTTGTATGTTGGTGACAAGTTGGACCAACTTCTTGGTCTCGTGCCAGAGTAGTACTTCAGATAACACGAGTATAGATTAAACACGGGAATTGGATGTGCAACTCAAGTCATGACGTTATTAGTTAAATGTAGAAACCACCATCTTATTGGATAGATCTCTAATTGAATAAAAACTATTGTGAATATCTTATTGTTCAGTTGATCCAATGATCTGTAACAATGGATTGGCTACACAACCCAGTATTGTATTATTAGATGAATGAGCAACGGGCGGACATCTTGATCTAGCGAACGCAATAGAATTCCCAGAGACACCTCATGTTTAACAGAGTTTGTATCCTGGGTTGTACGTTTTAGAGACATGCAATCCATACGCGCAAAGACAATGAGCTCACTGAATACCGTGGTCCTGGGTATCCTACCGGAAATCATTTGTCCGAAATTCTTATCATTGGGGGATAGAATGACCAAACGATGTAGGAGGAGATAAAATAATATGCGCATGTATTATATTCATGGTTGTTTTATGTCATACGGTAATCACTCCATGCACGCTCGCGTTTAAGTGCGCCTCCTTGTAAAACTACCGCGCACATTTGGTGGCGCAAAAAATACAAGGCAATCAAAAGAGTACTCGTTTACTGGTTAAAATTTATGTACAGCAGCGGTTTTTGCACAGTTATGACAGAAAAATACCGTGTGACACAAAACACCATCGAATATATGCGCTATTTATTTTATCTACTACTACATCGTTGGTGCATTCTATCCCACAATGCATAGAATTTCGGAAACAAAATGATTTCCGGTAGGAAAACCCAGGATCCACGTATTGCTGATTCTGAGTCTGTTATGTCGCTATCCACATTTCAATGGGAAAAATTTTGTATAAATGGCCCGGCTCTTTACCACCTGCTTGGGCTCTATTTTGGATGACCAATATGGGCAGTCAATGCATCAATACGAGCCCAGGTTTACCATCCATGTATTAGAGGTCAGTGGTTATCCACCTGTTAAAGTATTGATTACACTTCTCAATTCATTATATGCGTGCCACCCCACGAGTTTCAACTAAAATATTTCAACATTTTCTACAGATTGCATTTGGTTTTGTGTTCTAATAACGATCATAATTATTGTGTATTTACATGTTTTGGTTTTCTTGTTGGATTTTGGTTATAATGGCCACAGGTAATTCTTGATTACATAATAAAACGAACACAAAATGGGCATTGAACTCACAAAATATTAAACAAGCCCCCCCCGGTGTGAAATGTGTGAAAAGCAGATAGAGTCAGGTGGGCACCATAGTCCGGGGCTCCATAGACGATAACGGAATAAAGCGTTGAAATAATGTTGCGTAAAGAGGTCAACTGAATCGATTGCCCTATGTTCACCATTGTTCCCGGCTATGAGTACGACGGCAATGGTTACTTCTACACGGTTCTTCGGGGAATGAAAAGAAGACAGCTTGAACAGATAAACACGAGTAATCAGGCGGTTAAAGTTTAACATCAATCTGACATTATTGTGACGAAAGTATGTTTACAATTAAAATGTTAAAAAAGTAATGTGGTTTAAGATTCTTTTTAAATTTCCAAATGTGGATATCTTAACTTGTGAAGTTATGGTCCGCCTATAGTAAGGGTGTATTTTTTTTTCTGAGAACCCTGATACAGAGTAGATAGCAGGACGACAACACTGGCTATATGACCGTCAGTAGCATTGGCCGAATGACAAGTGGCCTAAATGACAGTAACTAGAGGAGGAAATCAATTGACTATCGACAATAGATCGCAGGATGGACAAACAATAGCCTATTTACAGTAGTGCAGGATGATAACAATGGTATTTACGTAGATAATAGGATGAGCAAAATAGTAAGCTACATAATAGGACATGGGAAAAGATGGCGATCTACAGTAGATCGCAGAGACAATATTGGGCTATCTACAGGGAGATTGCAGGAAGACAAACAATGGCTATCTACAGTAGATAGCAGCTGAAACATATGGGCTATCTACAAAAATGGAGTCCTACAGTAGATAGCAAATGGACAACAAGGTATTACAGTAGAAGCCAGGATGACACTGACTATCTAAAGACAATAGCAGAATGACAAACACTGGTTACTAAAGTAGATAGCTAGGAAAAAAAGAAGGGCTATCCACATAGATAGCAGATGATGACAATGGCTATTATGTAGAAATCAATGAATGAAACAGATGGTTAGCTACATTACATAGCAGAATGACAACAATGGATATCTACAGCTAGGATTGCAACCAATTGCTATCTACAGTAGATAGCAGAATGACAACCAATGACATCTACAAGTATATAGCAGGATGACAAAAAGGCTATTTTACAACAATATCAGGATAAAAAAAAACAAATGGAAATCACAGAGATAGCCGTAATGACAACAATGATATCTACCAGTATATAGCAGGATGACAACAGTGGATATGCTACAGTAGATATCAAGGCTTTTGAAAACAATAGCTATCTAAAGTAGGAGAGAAGGAAGGATGCAAACAATAGCCTATCACATCAGATAGCAGATTGAAAAAATACATATATACGAGTAGATAGCGAATGAAAAATAGCTATCTATTATAGTAGATAGCAAGATTGACAAACAGTGGCTATTACAGTCGTAAAAGGGTGACAACACAATAGATATCTACAGTAAATAGCATTGATGACACCAATCCTCTCTTACGGGTATGATAGCAGAATGACAACCACAGCTATTACGGTAGACGCAGATGACAACAATGGTTATTTCTCCAGCCGTAGGAGGAGAGTGGAGGATCAGGCAACCCAGCCGTAGAGGCAGATGGCAACCAATAGCTCTCTACAGTAGATATCATGATACAACAATAGATATTCTACGGTAGATAGGCAGAAAACAATGGTTATCTAATGTAGATAGCAGCAATGACAACAATGGCTATTACAGTAGATAACAGAAAATAACAACAAAGGTATACAGTAGATGAGTAGAATGACAAAAATAGCTATCTACAGTAGATAGCATGTTGACAACAAGGGACATCTGCAGTAGATCGATGGATGGGTGAATAATAGCTATCCACAGTAGATAGAAGAATCACAAACCAATAAGCTATCTAGAGATATAGCAGGATGATGATAACAATGGCTATCTACTGTAGATAACAGGATGACCAACACATGGTTAGCTACTAATGAGAAGCATGACAAGAAATGACTATCTACAATCAATAGATCGCAGGATGGCAACAATGGATATCTACAGTAAATAGCATGATGTGACCAAACACTAGCTATCTACAGAATGGCTATCAGCAGTAGATAGCAGGCATTGACAATGCTATCTACAGTAGAAAGCAAGTGACAACAATTACTATCTACAATAGACAGCCGAATGGAAACAATGGCTATCTACAGTAGAGATAGAATAATGACAAAAAATAGATATCTACAGTCGATAGCAGGTTGACAAAAGAATATTAAAAAGAAAACTAGGCAGGATTGACAAGAATGGCTACCACAGTATTAGCAGGATGACAATAATGACGTTGTACAATAGATAGCAGGATGATGACAACAATTCCTATCACAGTACGTAATGTAACATGTTGACAAACCAATGGGCATTTACAGCAGATAGCAGAATGAAACAAGGCTCTCAACAGTAGATAGCAGCTTGACAACAATTGGCTATTTACAACCACATAGCCGGATACAAAATGGATATATACAATAGATAGCAAAATAACAACAAATGCTATTCACAGTAGGTAACAGGTTGACAACAATGGCCATCTACAGTAGATAGCCGAATGACAACAATGGCCTAGTCAAAGTAGATAGCAGGATGACAACAATGGTATCTACAGGAGATAGCAGGCTGGACAATGGATATTCTACAGTAGATAGCAGGTTGACAACAATGCTCTCTATAGCAGAATGACAACATGGCCTATACAGTAGATAGCTGAATGACAAGATTAGCTATATACAGTACATAGCAAGGTGCAAACAATGGCTATATACAAGTAGATAGAAGGACGGAAACAATAGCTATCTACAGTACGAGATAGAAGAATGAGAACAATAGATCTACAGTAGATAGCAGGATGATAACAATGCGTAGCTACCTAAATAGCAGCCATGACAAGAAGAACGGCTATCTACAGTAGATAGCAGGATTCCAACAATGATGATTTACAGGAGAAGCAGAAATGACAACAATGGCTATCTACAGTAGATAGCAGCTTGACAACAAAAGCTATATACAGTAGATAGCATGATGACAACAATGGCTATATACAGCAAATAGCAGGTTGACAACAAATGGCTAGCTACAGTGATACCCGGACAACAAGAATGGCTAGTCCACAGAAGATCGCAGGATATGGACAATGGCTATTACAGTAGATAAGCAGAATGAAAATGGGTAACTACCGTAGATAGAAGGATGGACAACAATGGCTATCTACAGTAGATAACAGGATGACAACAATGGCTCTCTTCAGTAGATAGCAGAATGAAAAGGACTAACTACAGTAGAGAATGATGGACAAAATGTGATATCTACAGTAGATAGCAGATTGACAACAATGGTCATACAGTAGATAGCAGGTTGACAACAATGCTATCTACAGTACATAGCAGATGACCCACAAGGCTATCTACAATAGATAGCAGGATGTAAACAATAAGCTATCTACAGTAATAACAGGATGACAAAACCCGAACCGATACTTTCCAAAGTAGCGAGTCGTTTATGACAGATTGGTTGTGAACGATTATCGAATTGCAAATGGATGATGTTTTTTTTTTTTTTTTTTTTTTTTTTTTTTTCTGCAATTTGGCAATCGAAAAAGGGTTAGATCTACCACCCATTATCTTGTTAAATTTATCATAAACATAAAAAAAATAAAGCAACGCAGGAGAAACAAAAAATACATATTTCGATTACATTATGTTTAGCAAACGCATCGATTAGGGTACCATAATATAAGCTATCCCAAATTACTCAAAATGGGGGCAAGACACGATTAATACATGGATATGTAATTTTCTCTCCAAAAGATTTTCAAATGTGGTGGGAAACTTAGGGGAGGGGTTCCCCAAGGTACCCATTAGATAGCCCAACTATCTTGGCATTAGCAAATAATGCTGCAGTTATGGAAGATCCAAAATAAGATTGTTTTCAAGTATGTCGATGATTTGACTATGGTTGAGAAACTTTGTTTGGTGGCCAAAAAAAAGCAGCATACAACAAAATTTGAAACATAATTTGAAGAAATGGGGCTACTGACAATCATTGACTTAAACCCCAACCAAATGCAGGTTTAAGAACGTCACTGTGTTTAGGGACCCACCGGTGCTTGCACTACTCCGTCTGTGTGGCCAAGATTACAAAGCACTGATGTGGTTAAGATCCTCGCCATTAAAATCTCCAAAGACTTAAAATGGATTCCCATGTTAGTGACGTTCTTATACTGAGACCAAATGCTTAAAGATTTGGTTTACGGTTTATGTTGGTTTATCTCCCTCCTTCTGGAATCTGCGGTCGCCTGTCTGGCACTCTGGGATAACAGAAAAGCTCCCTGCCCCTGGAGCGTATTCAGAGGAGGGCCTGTAAAATTATTTTGTTTCAATACACACAGTATGATAACAATGGATATCTACAGTAGATAGCGGGATGACAACAATGACTATCTACAATAGATAGCAGAATGAAAACAACGGTCTATCTACAGTAGATAACGTATACAAAAATGGCTATGTGTACAACACATAGCAGGATAAAAAATGGATTCACATAGATAGCAAATGACAACATGACTGTCTATAGTAGATAGCAGGGATGACAACAGTGGCATCTACAGTAGATATCAGCTTGAAACATAGCTATCTACCTTAGAGAGCAGAATGACAACAATATCTATCTACAGTAGAGCGCAGGCTGACAACAATAGCTATATACAGTAGCTAGCATGTTGCCAAACAATGGCTATTATGAGAGAACAGTGCTGACAACAATGGTGGATACCTACAGTAGATAGCAAGATTGGTGAAAAAAAAAGAGATATCTTACAGTAGGTAGCAGAATGACAACAATAGCTATCTACAGTAGATAGCAGAGATGACACAATGAGTTATCTCCAGCAGTAGGAGGGAATGGCAACAATAAGCTCTCTAAGTTAGATATCCTGATGACAACAATAGACTATCTACGGTAGATCGCAAGAATGACATACATGGTTATCTATCCGTAGATAGCAGAATGACAAAAAGAGCTATCTACAGTAGATAGCAGGTTGACAACAATGGCTACCTACAGTAGATAACACTGGATGACAACAATGGTTAGCTACCTAAATAGCAAGCATGACAAGGAAATGGCTATTTACAGTTGATGAGCAGACAACAAGAATGGCTATACACAGAAGGATAGCAGGATTTGACGATAATGGTATCTACAGTAGATAGCAGTTGACAACAATGGCTATATAAGTTGATAGCATATGAGGGGAAACAATGGTTCGTACCTAAATTAGCCAGCATTGACAACAATGATAAATAGCAGCATGATATCTACTGTAGATAAACAATACGACAATGCTATATACAGTTGAAGAGGATGACAACAATGACTATCTACAATTGATAGGAGAATGACCAACACGGCTATCTACAATAGATAAGCAGAATGACAAAAAAATAGTATCTACAGTAGATAGCAGGTTGACAACAATGGCTATCTACTGTAGATAACAGGATGGACAAACAATGGGTAGCTACCTAAATAGCGCATCATGCCAAGAAGGGCTATCTACAGTTGATAGAGTCACAAGATGGCTATCCAAGAAGATAGGCGGATGCGACAATGGGCTATATCCAGTAGATAGCAGATGTACAACAATGGATTCAGCTACAGGTAGATAGCAGACAATGACAAACAATGGGTGCTACCTAAATAGCAGCAGGACACGAAACGGTATCTACAGGACGGATAGCAGGATTGCAAACAATGGCTATCCACCGAAGATAGCAGGATGACCAACAATGGAATATCTACAGTAGATAGCAGAAACCAACAATATATATCTAAGTAGACAGCAGGATGGCAACAATAGCTATCTACAGTAGATAGCAGGATGATAACAATGGCATAACTACTGTAGATAAACTGGATGACAACAACCTGGGTTAGCTACATAAATAGCAGCATGACAAGAATGGCTATCTACGGTAGATAGCAGGATTGACAACAATGGTTAGTCTACAATAGTTAGCAGGATGGAAAACGGTATTTACAGTAGTTGCAGGATGTCAACAGTCGCTCTCGTACAGTAGATAGAATGATGACAACAATGGCTATCTACAGAAGATAGAATGACAACACTGGTTCTCTAAGGAGATAGAAAGTGACACCAATAGCTATAACCGTAGCTAGCAGGAACATTGGCAACTAACGTAGATAGCAGGATACAATAAATCTACAGAGATAGCAACTTGATAAACATTCTGAACAAGTAGAGAGCATGGTGACAACATTGGATCTCTAATGCAAGTACATCGTAGGTTGACAACAATGGATATCTTCAGTAGATAGCAGCATTATAATGATGACTATATACAGTTAGATAGCTGATGAGGACAACGGTGGTGAAGCTAATAATAGCGCATGCAACAATGATAAATAGCACCATAAAATCTACAGTAGATGCAAGATTGAATCGATGTATATCTACAGTAGCTAGGCAGGATGACAAGCCAATGGGGCTATCCTGCAGTGGATAACAGGTTGCAAAACAATGGCTATTAAGTATATCGCGGAGATACAGGAGATAGCAAAATGTCAGCAATGGATATCTACGTAGAGAGCAGAATGATAAAACAATGGTTATCTATTAGTAGATAGCAGGTTGACAAAATGGCTATCTAGATAGCAGCATGACAAGAATGGCATCTTCAGTAGATAGCAGATTGCCATCAATGCTATTTAAATAGAAACAGTTTGACAACAATGGCTACCTACAGTAGTAGCAGGATGGCAACAATAGCTTTACAGTAGATAGCATGGTGAAACAATAGCTATCTTACGGGCACTAGATAGAGAATCAATAACAAAAAATTGGTTATCTACCGTAGATAGCAGGAAACATTGGCTTCTACAGTAAGCTAGCAGATAACAATATTTCGTGATAGCAAATTGATAACAATCACGAACCACTAGACTAGCATGTTGAATATCAATATCTGCAGTAGATAGCAAGATGACAACAATGGCTGCTATTTAGTAGCAGAATGACAACAATGGCTATCTACAGTAGATAGCAGAAAGGCCGACAACAATAGCTATCCAACAGGTAGATAGAAAGATGGAAACAATAAGCTATCTACAGTAGATCACGAATGACAACAATAGCTTATCTACAGTCGATGCAGGATGATAGCACAGGGCTAATCTACTGTAGATAACAGGATGACAACAATGTTGTTGTAGCTACCTAAATAGCCCGATGACAAAATGGAGATCTACAGTAGTAGATACAGATGACAACAATGGCTATTACAAAGTTAGTCGGATGAAAACAATGGCTATTTACAGTAGTAGCAGGATGACAACACTAGCTATCTACAGTAGATAGCATGGTACAATGTGCTATCTACAGTATATATCAAATTGAACAAATGGCTATCTACAATAGTAAGCAGAATGAAAACAACGGCTATTTACAGTAGTAGCAGGATGACAACAATAGCTCTCGACAGGTAGATAGCAGGAACAGGTTTGGCTATCTAACAGTAGATATCAGGATCCGATAATCTTCAGTATATCGCAAATTGCTAACACTCACTAACCACAGTAGATAGCTGTTGACAACATTGGATATCTACAGTATCATAGCAGTATGAAACACTGGCCTATCTCTAGATAGCAGAATGACCAACAATGGCTATTACAGTAGATAGCGAATGACAACAATAGCTATCTACATAGATATCAGGTTGACAACAATCGCTATCTACAGTCATCGAAGATGCAATGGTATCTACAGTAGATACAGGGTGAGTAACAACAAGTGATCTATCTACAGTAGATTAATATGGAAACAATAGTTTGTCCGTGTGTATTTAATTGATTTTTTGCTACATTTTTGATTTTTTGTCTTTTTTAGGTAAACTTGAGGTCCAGGAACACAATTTGGTTGTCCCATTTTTTTCAACCAGCCCGTTCGACAGCCATCTTGGATTCAAACGGCCGCGATTGTCAACACATTCCCTCATATCTCTTATTGTGGGTGACTTAGAAAGGTAAAATTGGTGTCCTTTAACCCATGTTTGTGATACTAGGTTGCTATAACTAGAACCCATTATTTAAGTTGCAACTATTTCGTTTGGCGGCCATCTGAATTCAAATGGCCGCCACTGAATATACTTTGGCCTGTATCCTGACTTCTGAATAACATACAGTGGTAAAACGGTGGCATACCCATGTTTGTGATACTAAGGTTTCTAAGGAAACCATATTTTTAAGTTGCAACTATTTCGTTTGGTAGCCATCTTGAATTATAAATGGCCGACAAGTTGAATAAAAATTAGCCTGTATCTTGACTTCAGAGTAACATATAAGCGCTAAAACGGTTGCAATACCCATGTTTGTGATACTGATGTATCTATATCAACCTAATTAAAGTTGAAACTATTTCATTTGGCGGCTACCTTGAATTCAATATGGCCGACAGTGTAAAATTCACTTTGCCGATATCTTGATTGTGAATAACTCCTGGGCCTTAAAATGGGTATTAACCCTATTTCTGGGATTTTGTTAGATTTTTGGCTTTAATGACTGGAACATAGTGTGATTTTGTAAGATTCAGTGATTTAAGTCAAAATTACTTCTATACTGTGAGCTTTTTGCGATTCAGTGGGTTTCTTCGCAAGATTGACATTTAGCGGTGTGATTTTGTGAGATTCAGTGATTTCATATTATGATAGATAACCTTTTCTGTACGAGTTCTGTTAGATTCAGTGGTCCTCCGGAAAGGGTCTTTGGAAGACCAGCTCAAACACACACACACACGCACGCACCCCCACACACGCACGCACACACACCACACACCCACACACACAACAACAGACACAAGCAATATAAATATACAAATAAAAAAAAAAGGACAGGAAAGGAAACGCTACACGCGTATACGTAGTGGGGTTAGGGGTAACACCCATGTTCGAGATACGGAGGTTCCATAAACAATTTCCCCATCCACTAAGTTGATACTAGCGTTTGACTGCGCTGATCAAAAAAGGGAACAATTATTCTTTCCGTTTATAAAAACTACAAATAAGGTTTACTCAACTTTGCGATTTTATCTGACCAAAAGGCTGTTACCTTTAGTCAACATTGTCTTGTCAGCTACTGTACAATGGATATTCTCTCACAATCGGATAGTAGTAAGAGTTTTTAATCTTAAATCTGGCTGGATAGGGAAGCTAGACCTACTCCAAAACCTCAACAAAGGTATATTCAGGACTATCCCTCATTCTTAGATTCTTTCCTGCTATTAAGTTGGTATACACATACTAAGTCAATCTAATAAATATTTGCTCTCGAGGTCACAACATTTATTCCAGGTAAATAACAGACGGATTCTATTAATCTGTAATTCGTTTCCTCGCCAATATTTTCTTTGAGCAGGCTTCTATTTTGTCTGTACTAATTTTGAGATAATTCTTTTCTGTAATTTTTACCTTTTCTCTTTGGTTAATATCATTGTTTTACTAAATACAGTGTCTGCTTTTCTTATTTTGTGTTGTAATCTTCACTTTACCAATATTTCCACATACATGTGACCCCACATAAATCTCTGCGAACTCATTGATAAATGATAAATTCTAGTTATGTGATTTTTGGATCTTAACAGTTTATTGCTGAAAGTGTAGACCAGGGGTGCCAGTTTGAGAATCCACTGTGTGCACATTGAAACCTTGGAAAATTTGAGTTATTGAGGTCACAGGTCACATAGGGATAAAATCTTCAAGTTTCGCAATAAAGTTACGGAATATCCAAAAGATCTTCCTTGAAGGCCAAAGGAGACAAACGTTCAATGGGCGTGTCTGCACAATGTTCTAATAAAAGGAGGTGTTAGGTCAAAGGATTAAAAATATCTTTTGTACAGGGGGATCAAAATTTTCAAAAGCCTCTACGTAATGAAAGTAGTCGCATGTTATTTATCTTGACTCAAGGATCTGAAAAAGGGATATAGTTTGCAGATCTAAGATGTCGTTATTGGAGATTATAAGTGGCTGTGAAACTTAACAACCCTATTTATCATAGTATTAAATGAGTTTGTAGATATGCAATTCTACTTTTTGACTCTCTTTTCAAAAAATATAATGAGGCTATCATTATGTAATTGAAGAATTTAAAATAGGACCCCTGTACAAAAGATTTGTTATCCTCCGACCTATTTGTCTTATACCTTGTTAATAGGAATCTATGGATATGTGACCATTGACCTCTTTTTACTCTTTTAGGAAGAATTAGTAATTATAACTTTATTCTGAATTTTAGGAAAGTAATCTCCCTTATGTATTGACCTCAGTAACCCCAATTGCTAAAGGGTGCTTTGCCAAGATGGCACTCGGTGGCTTCTATTTCACTACACATCTTGGTCTATAAAAAAAAATTTTAGCAATATCATGCATTAGTGGGCGGACGGGGTGGTGAAGGGGCTCATATTCGACTGGCCTTTCACCAATTGGCCAGGTGCCAATAACACAGTGTCGGGGTTTTGAATGAGTGTCCTACCACCCATCAGTCTATTGTGTTTTCATGAGTGCTGAGGCATCATTTGTTTCAGCAATGTACCCAAAGGTCACGGGTATTCCGTATACATGTTGCTCGCGTAGCTAGGACACTCTCTCATGGGACACTCAGTTTCTTTACACCGGGTTCGCTTTTCCCTGCGGAGCCGGATCGTACAGAATTTGGTTGCCAATCCATACCGCCCTCGCAGGTTTTCTCTGAGAACTTCGGATTCCTCCTGCATCTAAAATAAAGACTCCTTTCATGTCTTTCTGGAATTTACTTCGTTTGGTGTTGTAGCAGCACTAATGCACTCCGATGATGTCCTTCAACCACAGGTCTGTCCCCTTACCTTTTAGGCTACACAAATGAAAGGTGTCAATATTGAAACTTGATACACTTGTATTTACAAACATGGTATTGACCATCCGTTTGCTTTATATGTAGCTCACAAGCCAAGAGACAATGCAAAATATACCGAATAATAGTTGCGACCATTTTGAAATTCAATTATGGTGGTCGAACAAATAAGCTAGAACCCGAGAGTAGCATCATGAAACCGTAGTTACGGATCTTTTGTCTTCATATGTTAGCTTGGAACCAAGATATTGGAAAAAAGTATTGAACAATAGCGGCAATTCTGAAATAAATGATGGCAGGCAAAAACAGCTGATCACCCCCTAACAAAATGTAACAGTCAAATCATCATTTTAGCCCTCTAAGTATTTCCAACTCACGATACAGGCCGGCCGAAAATACATATTAACCATCGTTGGGGGTCAAACCCCATTATGCACTTTCCTCTGGCGCATTTAAATGACAAAAGCTTTTGTAAAAGCTTCCAAAAGCTTCCAGATATCAATTTCTCATTTCCAGTCATTTTAGCGTGTAAATTTTGTTAACTTTTTAGCCCTCACCAGGGTAGTGTATGCCTTCAAAATGAAGGTAGAGGGGTGGCTGCCAACCAAGAAAATCATTTTAATTTTTAGCTTTCTCCAAAAAATATGGCTGGTAAACTCTATTTAGTTAGGTTATATAATTGCCAAGAGGCTGAAAAACCGCATTGTGAAATCCGATATAGTGGTATTCACTACGTTTTTTCGCACAAAATGGATTTTCACCTATTTTAGGTATAAAACGCAATTTTGCCAAACTCGTTACCGTGGACTCTTGACGTCAGTGTGATGACATATACTGGGTATGTTAGTATTTATTTTGGTATCATAGAAAGGGGAAACTAATGGCTATGCACTGATATCAAAATCATAAGCTCGAGTGCTTTATAAAACAAATTCTTGAGGTGATGGTAACACCCCCATTGTAAAAAACCATTCAAATGCAAAAGGCTGAGTAAGACGAGGGTTTAAACTGTCCTGCCATATGATTGTCAAAAGATGGCAACCAGACTAAATATTTGCAACTTAAATTATGGGTTATATAGCCACCTCAGTATCACATACATGGGTATTGCCACAGTATTTAGTCCAGTATGTCCATTCCAAAAGTCCAGAACAGGACACAGTTTTAATTCAACTTGTCGCCATTTTGAATTCAGATGGCCACCAAACGAAATTAGTTGCAACTTAAAAAAAACGGTTTCCTTAGAAACCTTAGTATCACACACAGGGTATTGTCATCGTTTTTTTACATTTTACCACTGTATGTTAGAACTCAAGTCAGGCCAGATAATTTAACGTGGCGGCATTTTTTGAATCAAGTGACCGCCAAATGAAAATTAGTTGGGTCAACTTAAAATAATGTTTCTAATCGCAACCTTAAGCATCACAAACAATGGGTATAGACACCAATTTTACCTTTCTAATTTGCCCACAATGGGATATGGTCAAAAATATATTTAAATCCGGGCCATTTTTAAATCCAAGATGGCTGCCAAACGGGCTGGTCGAAAAAAACTTGGAACAACCAAATATCGAGTTCCTATGTGTCTATAGCACCCAAAAAAGACAAAAATCCAAATGTAAGCAAAATAGCCGACAAATCCAAAACCATTACGATAGGCCCATAAACTAACAATAGCTATCTACAGTAAGATAGCAGAATGACAACAATAGCTATCTACAGTAGATAGCAGATGATAACAATGGCTACCTACAGTTAATAACAGGAGACAACAATGTTGTAGGCTACCTAAAAGCAGCAGACAAAAATGGCTATCTACAGTAGATATCAAATTGACAACAATAGGCTATTTACAATAGTTAGCATGATGAAAAAAATGGCTATCTACAGTAGATAGCATGGTGACTAACCAATGCTATGTTCAGTAGATAGCAGAATGAAAACAATGGTTATCTACAGTAGATAGCAAGATGACAGCAATAGCTATATACAAGTAAGATACAGGAACATTGCCTACTAAAGTAGATAGCATGATTACAATAATCTACAGTAGATAACAACTTGATAACTTCACTAACCAATAGAAAGATGTTGACAACATTGGATTTCGGCAGAGATAGGAGATGAACACAATGGCATCTTCAGTAGATAGTCAAATGCAATAATGACTATCTACATTAGATCTCAAGGTTGACACGATGGCTTCTACTGTAGATAACAGGTTGACACAATTGCTTATCTACATAAAACGAATGATGACAACAATGGATATCTACAGTAGATTATCATATGACAATGCTATCTACAATAGATAGCAGGATGACAACATTCGCTATCTACAGTAGCAAAGGATACAACAATAGCTATCTACAGTAGATATCATGAATGACAACAATAGATATTACAGGTGATAGCAGTTGACAACAAAGGTTATCTACAGTAGATAGCATGTTGACACATTGCTATCTACATTAGATCGCATGATGACAATGGATATATCTACAGTAGACAGCAGGTTGACAACAATTACTATCTACAATAGAATAGCCAGAATGCCACACGTTATGTTCAGTAGATAGCAGAATGACACAATACTATATCCTACGATTAATAGCAGGTTTGACACAATTGCTATCAACATCAGAGAGAAGGATTGAACAATACTTCTTCAGTAGATAGCAGAATGACAAAGCTAGCTAACAGTAGATAGCATGATGATAACAATGGCTTACCTACTGTAAGGATAACTGGATGACAACAATGGGTAACTTCCCTAACTAGCACATGACAAGATAGCTATCTACATTAGATAGCAGGTTGCAAAACATGGCTATCTACAATAGTTAAGGCAGGATGAACAACTGCTATTTACAGTAGTAGCAGGATGACAACAATAACTATCTACAGTAGATAGCTGGTGACAACAATGGCTATTTCAGTAATAGCAAAATGACAACAAAGGTTATCTACAGTAGTGGCAAGATGACGCAATAGCTATATACAATGAACATGGCTATCTTAAAGTACCGTACAGTGATTAGCAATAATCGACAGTAGATAGCAAATTGATAACATTCCTCTGATCAAGTAGATAGCATGTTGACAACATCGGTATTCTGCGTAGATAGCAGGATGACAACAATGGATATCTTCAGTAGTAGCGAATGACAATAATGACTATCCTAAAGTAGAAGCAATGTTGACAACGATGGCTATCTACAGTAAGAATAACAGGTTGACAACCATGGCTATCTACAGTAAGATAGGAAGGATGATATTCAATGGCTTCTACAGTAGAATAAGTCAGATGACAACAATGGCTATCTCCAGTAGAATCATGTGAAAACAATGGCTTTTTTACAGTGCAACAGGATGCAACAATATCTAGTCTACGGTAGATAGCAGAATGATAACAATGGTTATCTACAGTAGATACAGGTTGACAACAATGGCTGTCTAAATAGCAGAATGACAACATGGTTATCTACAGTAGTTAGTAATGACAGCAAAAGCCATCTACAACAACTATATAGTCAGGTTACACAATGGCTATCTACATTTGGGGGGGGGGGGGGTAGATAGAGATGGAAACCTAGCTATCTACAGTAATAGCAGAAATACAACAATACTTATCTACAGTAGATAGCAGGATGATAACAATGGCTATTACAGTAGCACAAATACAGATGACAACAATAGCTATCTACAGTAGATATATGATGACAACAAATTAGGCTATCTACGGTAGATAGCAGTATGACAACAATGGTTTTATCTACAATAGATAGCAGAATGACAACAGGTTATCTACAGTAAAATAGCAGGTTGACAGAATGGCTTCGACAATAGATAGCAGAATGACAACACGGCTATCTGCAGTAGAGAGAAGGGTGGAAAAAATAGCTATTTCAGTGAATAGGCAGAACGACAACAATAGCTATCTACAGTAGATAGACAGGATGATACCAAAACAATGGCTACCTACTGCAGATAACAGGATGACAAAATGGTTTACTACCTAACTACAGCAGCAAAAAATTGCTATCGACAGAGATATCAGATTGACAACATGGCTATCTACAATAGTTAGCAGGATGAAAACAATGGCTATTTACAGATTAGCAGATGGCAACAATACGATCTACAGATGGTTATCTACAGTAGATAGCAAGATAGCAGCAATAGCTATATACCCATAGATACAGAACATTGGCTATCTAAGTACGATAGCAGGATTACAATAATCTTCAGTAGATAGCAAATTGATAAACATTCGGCTGATCAGTAATAGCAGTTGACCACATTGATTCTGCAGTAGATCAGGATGACAACGATGGCTATCTTCAGTAGATAGGCAGAATGGACAATAATTAAAACTATGCTAAGTAGAGATCAATGTTGACACGAATGGCTAGATAGAAAGCAGGATGATAACAATGCTATCTACTGTTGATAACAGAATGACAACAGTTGTTAGCTACCTAAAGTACAGCATTACAAGAATGGGCTATCTAAAGTAGATAGCAGGATGACAACAATAACTATTTTACAGTAGTGCAGGATGACAACAATAGCTATCTACTGTACCTAGCATGGTGACAAAACATGGCTGTCTTCAGTAATAGCACATGCAAACAATGGTTATCCCGTAGATAGTAAGTGACAACACACACTATCGCAGTAATAGCATGAAACATTGGCATCTACCGATAGCAGAATTACAATAATCTACAGTAAGATAGCAAATGATAACATTCCTAACCACGTAGATAGGCATGTTGATAACATTGGATATCTGCAGTATATAGGAGGAATGACACAATGCTATCGTCAGTAAGATAGCAGAATTACAATAATGACTATCTCGCAGTAGATAGCAAGGTTTACAACGATGGCTACCTACTGTAGATAACAGTATTGAACAACATGGCTATCTACAGTAGATAGAAGGATGAATGTCAATAATGTCTATCTACAGTAGATAACAGATTGACAACAATGGCTACTCAACAAGATGACAACAATGGCTATTTACAGTAGTAACAGGATGACAACAATAGCTATCTACAGTATAATAAGATTAATGATGACACATAGCTATCTACGTAGATAGTGGCAGTATGAACAACAATGGTTAATTTACAGTAGAATAGCAGAATGAGAAAAATAGCTATCTTCAGTAGATAGCAGATGACAAAAGCTATCTCCGTAGATAGCTAATGACAAAATAGCTATCTACAGTAGATAGCAGGTTGACAGCAATGGCCCCATCTACTGTAGATAACAGGATGAAACATGGTTTAGCTAACCTAAATAGCACATGACAAGAATGGCTAGCTACAGTTGATATCATGGACAATCAAGAATGGCTATCCACAGAAGTAGCAGGTGACGACATGGCTATCTACACAGTATATAGCAATTGCCAACATGGCTATCTACACAGTTGATAGCATGATGACAACACTGGTTGCTACCTAAAATAGTCAGCATGACAAACAATGATAAATACAGCATGATATCTACTGTAGATCATTACGACAATCATCTACAGTATATAGGCAGAATGAACACAGACTATATACAGTAAATCAGAATGACACAATGGCTATTACAGTATATAGCAGCTTACAACAATATGCTATCTACAGTAGATAGCAGAATGACAACAATGGCTATCTACAGTAGATAGCAGGAGGACAACAAATGGCTATCTACAGTAGATAGCAGGATACAGTAAGCGTTTCCTTTGATTAATTCCCTTACAAACATTTGTCAATATTGTGGAGAGATAAAAGATGTTGAACCAATAAGAAATACACTGTTTTGGTTTGTTGCCAAAAATGCCAAAATGTTATTTAAATCCATGGCCAAATAAAATTGAAACTGTATTAAACGGGGTTTTGATATTACGACCACAGATCCAAATTGAAAGTACCAACTAATCAACGGCGGGTTAAACTTGCGATATAAAATCAATCTCTGATGAGAAAAACACAGTCGATCAGCTTTGGCCATACAATAAATATATAAAAGAATATCGATATATAACATTGATATGCTTTTCAATATGAAACCACTATAATTTATCTCGTGTTGGGAAACAGTAGTCCTAAAGCAAAGCTAATTAATCTATTTCCTCATATTACAATGATACAACACCAAATTGGTCTATGTCCAATAATGATAGGGGCCTACGAAACCCACTTTTACAAAATGTTTTTGCTCGAATTTATCCACACATTCAGGTCATAGAAATAATTATTTAAGCAATAAAATTAGAATTCCACAAGGACACCTACACATTATGGGCAAAATAATATTCTCAATTCGGAAACAAAGACTTCAAATTAACCACTGCCTCGTTTTCCCCACAAAATATACCGTTGTTTGGGGGTGTCCAAAAAAAAAAACAAAAAAAAAAAAACGCACCACTTGGTGCCAGGCGTATACGTTTTTGACAAAAGCACGGACTATTATTCTTTGTTGTAAGGTAAGATTGGATTGTTAGCTAATATTCCTGAAAAGTTCTTAAAGATAGTCAATATTTTTAAGATTGACCCCAACAATCAATTAACCTGCAGAACCCATTTTAAAAAGGAGGCGCTGGTTAACCACAAGACTGGCAATGACGAAAAGAATGCAAATACAATATTGATTGCAATGCAACATTTGACTTGCCCAAATTTCTTGGCAGAACAACTTCTACGGGTTAAATGACTGCATTTTACATATTATTATTTACTGAAGATAATAAAACATTAATTTATTGGTGATAAAATAGTTTCAAGAGATATATAAACTATGACTAAGTCATAGACAAACTCACCTTCTTCAAATGATAAATGTGTTGGCTGCAACTTGCTTGTTACTCAAAATATGTACATTCCTCAACATGAAAGTAAGACCTATGTTTTCAACACAAAACTCAATAACAATTATCAGTATTCATTCTGTCTTAATTTTGGGTTAAGATAACCCTTTGTGTGCCGTCACAAAATGATGATTAATGATTAGAAACTTAATCCAATGCAGTCTTGATTGGACCAATACGAAGAGTATGTTGATCTGATCATACCTTCCTAATTCGATCTTTTAAGTAGTGGTAAAATGCATTTTTAGCTGTTATTACCAATGGAAAACATTCATATGTTAATATTTTTGCAGACCGTCTTTTAAAAAAGGGAAAATGGGGTTGGACTTAGAGATTCATATTGGTGGTTCTGGTGGGTCCTGATTTTGACTTAAATCCTTGAAATTATTAAAAACATTTCAAGGATAGTGCATGGACAAAGAAGGGGAACATGAGATACACTTTTTTCATAAAAGGCCAAAATATATTCAAATAAGTGCAAATTATGAAATATATAAAAAGTGTTTTATTACGGCAACTAATTAAAGCGGCGGGTTTAAACTTGTGGAGATAAATCATATCTCAGATGAGAACAAAAAAAGCCTATAAAGCCTGGCCAGAAAAAGATAATCCACGAATATGTAACATTGACCTGCTCTATAAGATGAAAAAACCAAGCAATCATCCAGTGTTGCAAAAGCCTACCTCACTATAATCATTCTCGCCATCATGCCTTCATTTGTTATGTTTTTGGTAATCCTTTCCCAAAATATGCATGTTCTTCTTTTGTTTTTATATAAATTAAAAAATTCTATTCAAAATAATGCCAAAAAATGAAAAATATTTGAACGGAATTTTAATATCTTTTATCACGACCATAGTATCAATTGAAAGTATAGGCTAATGAAACGGCGGTAATATGCACTTGTGGAATAAGCTATTGCTTACAATAGAATGAAGTTGCAGTAAACTGCATATTATCTCGACTGATCCATGGAAACACTGATGCGCATTGCCCATAGATACTAAATGGATGCAAAACATATACAAGAATGTCCCAAAAATATAAATCAAAGATTATTTTTGGCCAAAAAATTAAACACTTAGTGACCAAGGGGTTTTCACTCCCGTTGGTGTCCAAGGGGGGGGGGGTCCATGGGACCCTAAGGAAACCATTTCCCGAAGGACTTTTTGCAAGAAATTTATACCACACGTGAAGAGCCATAAGACAACCCCAAAATCAGCAATAAAAATGAAATGTGTTATTCGGGGTGCCAAATTAGGGGCAAAATATTGTTCAAAACATGCGAAAAATTGGACAAAAAGACGGAATTTCAAATGAACCTTACGATTACATCAAACTTTTGAAACTTATTTTATGTTGATATCTATTCCTAGAAGACCCAAATTACATATATTTACAAAAAACTGCAGTTTAGGGATCCTATATTTTTAACGGGGTGTTGGCGCAAAATACCCGTCATTTTCCAATAGACTTTGTACAGTAAACGGTTTAGCAACGTCCATGATTAAATCGTTTGTTTCGCACATAAAGGGTTAATTATTTTTCAAACGTTACTAATAATGGTTTACTTACATGTATTGTGTGCACATATATAGACAAAAAAAAATAGCCTTGGTTCTTTGATAATTAAAATATTGGTCAGATGACTCGTATGCCCAAGGGGGGGGGGTCCATGGGACCCCACTTATTACCTCATTAACGGCCCTTCGCCGATTTTTATTTTTTTTGGATGAAAAGAAACGCATTTAAAAGTCAGACAAATACAAATATTTCGCGCAAATACACGCGTAAGAGCCAGCGCGAAAACAATTTGGAGGGTCCATAGGAACCCCCCCCCCTCACCCCCCCCCCCCCCCCACCCCCCCCCCTGGTCACTTAAAGTGTGTAAAGCTCATCTCAACGAGTTTTACTGATTCTTTTTTAGGAGTGTTCCAACTTTCATGAGATTTTTGTTGGTGTAATTTGGGGGTACTGGTTCAGGAGTTATCGCTACTCGGTGGGTTGGTGTGTATTCCGTAGGATTTTCATGCTAAAATTGAGTTTGTTGCTGTGGGTTTCATAGGACCCAAACTGTCAGAAAATGATGATGTGCAAATTTTCCTATGATGCCCCCTTCTTAGGGGAAAAATGTTAGTACAGGGAAACTTTTTATTCGAGTCAAATTGTGTTTTAATGTACACTAACGCGTTCGTCTGCTCATAAGGATTAGAAAAAAGTATAATTTGCCTAGGTTCCAACTTTAGTTAAAGCGTAATAGCCCCATAATGGTTCCAGGTCACGGGCTCTGGGGGTAAATGCTACGATGTTGGTTGAAAGTCGGTGTCAATGATTCATTGTGTCATACTGAAACAGGAAAATTGCATTTAATTGATCTTTTGATATCACCATTGCGACATCCAGGGAAAGTTCTGGTGACCCCCATAGACCATGTAGACCCTTGCGACATTTTGCTATGTATTAGCCAACCAAATGTCACACACTGTAAAAGAAATACATTTTTGAGATAGTGAGACAATACAAAAACTTATCACCAGTTTCAACGAAATTGAGCATTGGGTAAATTTACCACCAGGATGACCTTGAACCATTATGGGGCTATAGCGCTTTAACCTAAAGGTCGGAAACCTAGGAAAATATATACTTTTTTAATCCTTATAAGGAGACGACCATGTTAGTACATTAAAAACCACAATTTGACTCGATTTTAATTTTTCCCGTAGTAACATTTTACCCCTGAGAAGGGGAAGCAGTCCGAAAAATTGCCCCCCATAATTTCTGACTGTCGGGTCCCTATGAATTGAAAAAACAGCAAGAAAATAACCTTTAGCACCAAATCCTACGGGAACTGTTTCATTGACATAAAACACACTATAATAATATGAGGCAGTTGAAAAACCGTTGGGCCAGTTTCGACTATCCTGATATACAACCAAAGTTGCCACTGAAAATCCCTTCAAGACATTCTTTATTGAAAATTGAATAAAAAGTAGTATTAAAAAGTGCTGCTTCTTGTGATATAACTTAATTATGAACGTCTAAGGCCCAATGCTAATAAATACATATAGCATTGGGAAATTTCAATTCCAAACAGTCATGTTGTCTCTCCCTTTTATTACCCACATTTCAGCAGAAGGTTGAACCATAAATACACCCTTGTGAAAGTAAACTGAGACCTTTGAACACACCCATCCTTTCCTTTATTGCTTTGCTTTGTTGAACACTGCTTTCCTTTTCTCATAATTCCTCCCTGTCTCTTGAGGGCAGTGGGAATAGGGGAAGGGTAAATTGTTCCTCCATACATTAGAGCGTGCCCACGACATTTGTGTCCTCACCCAGACTTGTAGACTGTCATTAGTTCACAGTCAATTTCCCCATTTCCATGCATTTCATGATTATTGTCCTCCTGAGAGTGGGTGTCCCTCATTTCACCACCCACAACATAATAATTTGGGGGGGGGGGGGTCTTTCACTGAAAAATATATATTGATTAGTTTTCAAAATGCATTATATTACATTTCCACTCCGATCTGTACAATATTCTTTTGTTTGAAAAGGGTGAATCCCACAATGACGCTACACAACACGCCTTATACCTTTAGTTTCTTGAACGTCATGTGAAACTGGCCCAAGTGGTATTTTACCCTTTTATAATGTTCAACTGACAATATCATCCGCTTAGGGTCCCTCAAACTATGATGGAACAAAAGCGGATTTAGCTTAGGAATCTTTGTCTAACAAATAAGTCAAAATATTGGCAAAAATACACAGTTTAATTTTTGTTATAATTTTAGGTGTGATTGTATAGTTTTTATTGGGACAGTCCTGTAGGTCAGCAAAATGGACTATTTGATTTTATTTATATTCCTTTAATGTTTCCAATGTTCCAAGGATCATGGCAACTGTGGGATACATTTTTCCTAAATGTCAAAATGAAATAGTTTAAAAAACTGTGTGATACATTTTTGCCATAAAATTTCAAAATGTTTAAAAAAAATTCAAATAATTGTTCCCAAAAGGATTTTTTTATTACGCCACCGTAATCTACTTAGCGTATAGACTAGTAAATGAACGGTTGGTATATAATTTAATGCATATAAATCAAATCTCTAATGAGAAAAAACACTACCTGATAAAGGTTTGGCCAGAAAAAAAATGATACACGAATATAACATTGACCTGCTTTCGTATTGAGAAACCATTATAATATGTAAATCGATTACTTCGGCAAAAGGTTGTAATCTAGTTTTTCTCTTTTTGGTTTGGTTTGCCATGCATGTTACCTGCAAACTATATAGAGTGCTTAAAAACATTGTGCATGAAAACCACAAAATTTACTCAAACCTGTTTTACTACTCAACTTTGACGCAGTTTGATTTTTCATGATCTGCATATTTTCGAATTTCCTTGTCTATTCTGTGCTGAAAAAATGACGTAATTTGTGAAGAAATGAGTAGATATTAATATTTTCATCACGGGCTGATCCAGATAGATTTGTCACCACATTCGGACAAAAAATAAAGGTAAACTGAAAACTCAGCTTAACTGTGTAAATCCATTGGAATGGGGTAACCAATGGATCAGCCGCGAAATCTTTCATAATCTACCTCATTTTTTTCACCGAATTCCTTCATTTTTTAGCATAGACATGATAGAAAGTCGAAATATGCAGATCATGAAAATCACTGCGTCACGTTGAGTAAACAGGTTATGGTCAAATTTGTGTTTTTTCATGCACAATTTTTTCTTCACTTTGTATAATTCAATGCGATCACAAACTATTATCTCTACGAATAGGGCGCATTTCATTAATGTCATTATCTCCTTTAATCCGTGAACGCAACGGCTTGTAACAACATGGCATAAATACTAGCTTGGCATTGTAAACACCCAAAAAAAATAACTACCCATCCCTTGAAATTGTCAAGTTCAAAGATACATTGCTTCACCACAACATGGGGTATAATTCGAAGCGGTAGCGTATTTTGATCAACCTCATTTGTGGCAATAACGGAGTATTGTTCAAGTTATGCCACTTGACCCAGGGTTTAAAAGTCGCAATAAATATTGTCAATAGGTGTTACTGCAACTTTTAAAAACCTGGGGTGGATTCGGTTAAGGGCATACTAAAACATACTCAATCATCGCCACAAATGAAGTGTCAAAGTACGCGTAAAAAACACCACTTCACAATTACTCACCATATTGTATAATTCCAATGATTGTTTGATCTTAACAGACAAATTGCCTGGCGTGGGGAGTTATTTTTTAGGGGGGGTGTTTTAAAACGTATATGTAGCAAAATGAAAGTACTTTTATATGTAATTTCTTTTTTTTTTTTATTTGATGTTAAAAAGGTAAAATTAAATGGTTAAAGGGATATTGTAAGTTGAACAAAAAGAAACTCTTTAAAAGGCCAAAGGCACGTGGTCTCTTCCAATTTAAATAGTGCAAAAAATGCGAAATATACTAAAACGGGATTTTTAATAATTTATTACAACTAGTATCACCTAACAGAATGAATCACCCTCGTCCAACTCAACTAAGGTAGACAACTGTTACCCTCATGAAATTTGTCATAAAAAATATATATTGTAACCCTTTATATATTACTTCTTGAATTTGTCATAAAAAATATATTCTTTTCTAACCTTTTATATTATTGCTCTTGAAAATTGTAATTTTAAGATTTATTTTATGTTTTGATTTTAAGGTGTTAAAGGTGCAATATATTAAACAGGCTTTTGATAGGTCGACCATAATATCCAATTAAAATACGAAACTAATAAAACAAGGGTCAAACTGTCGAGATAATCAAATCTTTGATTAGAAAAACACAGTGTGCAAAAGTGTGCAAATGTGGATACATAATTGATGTTGCTTAATGTGCATTTAATGACCCTAACACCTCCTTTGTTTACGTTTCATTAAACATCCTGAGAACGCGGGGTTATTCATTTTTAAAAAAATTATTTTGCATATAGTGTCAAAATGAACCAGTTACTTAGACAACTTCGGTCAGTATACTGCCTATCGATGACGGTTGACTTTAACCAGTGTTAACGGCGGAATAACCCAATACTTTGTAATATATGCCGTTATCATTATTATGTAAATTAGGGCGCCCCACCCCCTAAAATCATAAATCAAAAAGCCCCCGACCCCTAAAAATATCTGAAAAGTCCATTTTTTTCGTAAAAAAGTTAAACACTTCGGTAGAAAAGTCATTATTGCCATATCCCCCCTCCTATGCGAGTTGGGGGAAGTCCACTTTTGAAAAAAAATCACCTTACACGTATTACTGTGAACCTGCTTTCAGGATAAAAGACCCACTCTTAATGGACTCATTAGGCAAGCTGTGGCAGGTTTGGGTTTTAATGTTACTGATAAGTTTACAACATGATCGTTATTTTTCAAGAATATTTTAACTCTCGCTACCGAAGGGTGGGGGATTACCACCCTCCCTTCTTCAATTTTTCGGGGAGAAGTACCAACAGCCTAGTACAACACAGACAACTCTCGACACTTGGTTTGAAACCAATAGATAGTATGTCCTTCTCTTTCCGGTGATACCAAAAAAATGAGTACCAACATGCCTAGAATTACGCCAGAATGACGTCCGTAAATGTTGCATGTTAAAACCGTCCATTCCATATAGTTACAACAGTGTGGAATAGGCGGAAATTCTCCAAAATAGGAAGATCCGATTGTCACGCGGTTTTTGGCTCTACTTGAGGGAAATGACTAGTTTATATATCAAAAACTTTTAGTTCTATAGTGAGTTAGGAAAATGGCAAAATATAATTTTCCACACTATATCATTTTTTTTCATATTTTCGTCAACTTATGATGTCATAGTGACGTCATTAAGTGGGATGTTGGGGGACTTATTTTGAGACAATGGGAAGAAGAAACTCTAAGCAATCTGTGATCCCAAATTTATAGCAATTGGATGTTCAGTAAGGAAAATCATACTTTCCCAAACTTTGACGTCATAGTGGACGTCAGAATGGGGATGTGGACTTCTTTTGAGTACTTATGGAATTTATAGCAATTGGATGTTCAGTAAGGGATATCACGGGAAGGGGGGTGGTAACTATCCCGCCTCCAGCCCTCCACCCCCCCCCCCCCCCCACCTTCGGAAGTTTTGTACAAAAATGGCATCAGTAGATGCGGGTTCAAGAAGGAAATTTCCTGTGGTCGGTGTGGTTTGTAAAATAGCTGGTAAGTTTACAAAATGATCGTTATTTTAATAACATTTTTAAAGTTCAGTGTTTCCGGGTATGTGAATGAGGGGCTTGGGGGAAAAATCAAGCAAACATGCACTCTTTTGTCATAAAAGGCGAACACGTATAATTCCACATAAAATATGCAAAAACTAAAAAAAATGGGAAATATTTTAAAAAAGCATTTTAATAATCTTGTATTACCACCATACTAGCAAATAAAGATGAACTAATAAAAACCAAGTCTTAAAACTTGGGATATAACAAATCGGTGATGAGAAAACACGATCCGATGAAGACAAACTAATTAGACGTCCATGTTCCAGTAATACAAAAATCATGGGCGGGACGAATTTTCTCGCTTGGTGACGCAGAGTAACCTTAGTAGAAAGGGGCGACAACTTCTATAGCTATCAGAAATGATATCATATTATGATTTTTTAACAGTTGAGATGGTTGATTTCTCCCTTCACTGTTTACAAAAACATCCATGATAACTAGCAACAGTCGGATTGTGTGGACTGTCATGGTTAACATACCTTTTATGTTGGTTTTTGTCGTTTTATATATCGTTCTTGAATATTAATAACTGTGCTTAGTTTTGTTGTATGTTTACAACTTGTGGTATTTTTTTTTTTTTTTTTTTTTTTTGTTTTTTTTTTTTTTAGCGTGAACCTCGTTCACATCGGTGAGTCAGCCGTGGACATCCATCTCATGTCTCATGACCCACTTCTGTAAGTATTATATTCTATGTAGACATAAACATTTACGAATTATTCAATTTCATTATAATGAAGTATTTAATTTCACTTATTTTTTTTATCAATTCCTACGTTATTATCATTATATATATCACTCTCATTTTTAATCCACATTTTTTTGCTGTATTTTGTGATGAAACAAATCAGAAATTTTGAGTGATTAATATTTGAATGTTACAAATTGCCAAAATACTGATCTTGACCTTTTGTTTGTTACAAGGCTATGGCTTCTTTCTAAAAAAATAAACCTTCAGATTTCTTTATAAAACCAGGGACCTTTTAAACGTGCGTGTCCACATGCCAAATGCCCATTGAGAAAGCTATCTCGTAACATGATTTCGCATAAGATACATTTGGACTAATTCGAGGCATTATATTGAATAGCTGTTCATTCTGAAGGCTGTGAACATGCGTTTGAAATGCCAACCAAAGATTCTTAAAGACCTACTACTCGCCTGTGAGAGGCTTATTAGTGTTGGTATGATATCCTCAAGTGAAACAGGTGGCGTCGAATCTTTGTTATGCTACTACATAATTTTCTTGCTCTAATTTATTGCTGTTTTGGATTCAATAGAGGACCAGATGTTAATAGAAACAAACAAAGATGGGGCTCAAATTTTCAGATTTAGGAAGGAGCTTTCTTCTTTTCATTCGGGAGAAAAAAACAGTGTCAGGTTTCCATGTTAAATTTGGTTACATTAATGAAACATTTTGGACGTATTCTAGTGAGTCACACATAAACCAATGATGACTTATTTGATCAAATGATTTGTAATTGATGTCTTTGTTGCTGCGCGAAATGTGCCATGGTTGCCAAGTGTTCCATTTTGTCCAATCAATAAAAGTGCACAATGTTAGGGATTTTTGCATCAAAGTTCCATCCCTATATTATTGAATTGGTGTATACATATGCTTCTATTTACGGTTATTCATTATTTTGGGAGCCTCTGTCTCCTTTCGTGCATATTGGACCACGGTGTTCTTTGCCTGAAATGGATCTTTAGAGTTTGAGACCACTGTCATTGTCGTTAGTTTTGTCTATGTGGGCACTCGTTGCTGTTGTTTTAGTTTGTTTTGATGTGTATTATGTGTATTGGGTGGTGTGCAACGTTATTCGGCTTGCTGTTGTTAATCTCAAATATCATGTTTTAATCCGTTACATTGATGGAAATAATAAATAGGACATGAAGAATGAAAGATTGCTGTCCCCTCTTCAAGGGGACATGGACCGGAAACTAAAATGTGTTTAAATGTACACTAAAAATGTTTCGTCTCTATTATTAAGGCTAAGAAAAAGTATATGCCTAGGATCCAACATAATTTAAAGACACTTATCAGTGATTATCAGAAAGTCAAAATATTTGAAATTTGCAGGTAATAAGCTTAAAATTGACCGGATAAATCTTTAAAATTCTCTAAGTTACTTTCTTCACCAGCTGTAGAATTGGACATAAAAGGAAGAAAACGGCAAGTTTTCCAAGATATACGAGTCTCATTCAATTACGTGTTGTAGTTAATTGTCCGTACGGACAGTAATGTTAATTTTCCGATTTTGTCCTTATTATGTGCTACTCTGGTCTTATCATTTGCACGGGTCTTTTAGGATAGCTACAACTGCGCCAATACATGCAAAAATCTGATTTTTGATGATTTTTTTTTTTCGGTTTTTTTCTGATTTAGAAAGTCACTGATAGTGCCTTAAGGCGGTATAAACCTATATTAGTTCAAGTCAGGTCATTCTAAAGCAAAATTTACCCAATGACCAGATTTTGTTTTAAAATGAGGAAAAGTGTTTCGCATTTGTCTCCTAGGAGCCGAAAATGTATTATTTAACAGTCGTGGCATTGGTTGTGGATAATCACACGGCCAAATTGTATAAAGGGTCTCGTAGTCTATGGGGTCACCGAAACATTCCCAGGATTTGTCCAAAATGTGCCATCAGGTTAAAAAGGCATTTCTGTTTCAGTATGGCAAGATGAACCCTTTGACCCACTTTCATACACCAATTGCGGCATTAACCCCGGATTCTGATCTTGAACCACACATATTGGGGCCCCATATATACAGCTTCTATCGTACATAAGTTTGGAACCATGGCAAAATATAACTTGTTTTAAATCTAATCCTTTAAAGAGACACGAAGAGATTTTTTGTCCATTAAACACAACCCTCATTTTGCCATCGATTTCAAGTTTTTACCGTGTTTTCTGAGCACTATCTACCGGCTTGCAGGATACGGTTCGAGGAAGGAAACCACGGTCTCAATATCTGTTGTGAAACCTTCATACAGTTTCTGAGTCCACGTTGCTAACAACTGGAATCACAAGACACACGAGACAAAAGACATGATTTCATTTATTACATTGACATCATTGTTGATTGATTTATGGTATACTGTTGTTACTTGTGTCGCTGTTAATATTACCTGGAGCATCATTCGAATTGTTGTTGTGTGTTATTTTTGTTATCGGTGTTGTTATTGTCGTTGTGGTTGTTATTGTTATTATTATTATTATTATTTTTTATTAGACAATAGTTGAGTAAGGGGAGGAAATATCTTTGTTATTCAGAAAGTTGGACCGTAAGGCGAATTTCGTATCCCTTAGGAATATTGTGTTTTGCGCTTTATTCGTCAAAGAATATGAATAGTTAATTTTTATGCAAAATGAGTGAATAACAAAGGCTATAATTAAAATAACAAAAAAGGCCTCATTATAAACTAATGCATAATTAATAATTCCCCTTATTCCACTCTTAATTATTTATTATATTATCATTAGTCATGATTATTAGTATATATTAGACAATAGTGATTAAATTAAGGGGAAATATCTTTTGTTATTCACGAAAGTTGAACTTAAGGCGGAATTCTGTTTCCCCTTAAAGGCATATTTGTGCGCGCGGTTATATTCTTAAAGATATGATAGTAATTTATGCAATGAGGTGGCTAAGAAAGGATATGAATATTATTACTTATATAACAAAAAAATCGATCATTATAAGCTAATGAATGATTAATATTTCCCTTATTCCACTGTTAGCATGATGATGCTTATATTTTCAGAGAAAGGGGATAGAGGGATAAAAAGCAGATGTTAAAAGAAATCATTAAAGGGGAAAGAATGATAAATAAAGCCAGAGAGTACTATGGACAGCAGAGTGGAGGAAAAGGAAATGAACGGAAGCAGAGAGAAGAGCGAGCGATAGAGGGCGATACTGGGGATTTTTTAAAACACTTGGAAAAACATTCCCAATCCTCGTCAAGTCTTCGTAATACGGGGTCATGTGATTTGCTTACTCAACTTACTTATGCATTACGAGATTGCCTTGCTACAGAAGATTGCGATCCAGCGGCTATGATTCATTTTATGCTGAGTATAAATGTTGTAAATATAAAATGCTGATCTCCCAATGGTTTAAAGCAAATATTGTGGTTGGTAGCTTTCGCCCATTACATGTGCTTTAGGAGAAGAAAAACACTATTTTAATAAACCTAGGTGCCTACATGTAGTATAAAGAAATACCCATTATGTACCCTTTACTATAATAATTAAAGCATTCTAGAAGAATACATTGATAATTAATGGTCTTAGAAAACACATCAAAGAGTATAACAAAAAACACATGTTTACAGGTAGTACGTTTTAGGACGTGACCGCATAATAAGTCCAGAATAATTACAATGTAGGGCAGAAAAGTGCCAATGATGATTCTACGAATGTCTTCAAGCATTTGTTAAATAAATAGGTTGAATCCAAGTATAACCGTTCTTGATCATGCTTTTTGTTCGCACAAAGAATTTAGTTCAGTTATACTGTTAAATGAAACAAAAATAACGGTGCATTTTGTTGAAACACATTTACAATATGGCTTCAGTGGGTCGTTAAAACGTTTTCTGGTTCTTTATCTACGTTCGTAGTCTATTATATAGTGTCGTTAAAACGATTCAGTTTGTTATTTTTGAATCCTGGCGCATAAATAAAGGTTTCGAGCATTAGCTGTGTGATATGCTGATATCACTGGTAACGTTAGTGTATCAATTGATAGAACGGACAGCAGTTCTGTTTGAAAAAAATCCTCGCCGAATTCCTTAAAATATAATTTGTTTTCAAATAAACATCGTTTACATAAACGGACGTCAGCTGTGATACGGAGTCGGATTGGTTCACCGGTGTGACATTATAATGCGTTTGTGCTGTAGTTCCGGTTGCCAATGACTTGGCACCCAGGACTTGTCCAGTGCATGTTACCTTCGTACTTCATATTCCCACTGTTCATAAGTATATTCCGTGTCATCACTAACTCTTATTTGAGCAGTATTCGTAGTTGATGATAGTCTGTAATATCGTACAAGAAGACAAAAGACAGTGATAAAGTGATAATAAATATTTAAAGCCATAACTGAGAAAACAATCGTCGGCAAGTTCATTAGTGTACGGTGACGTTAAAAAAAGAGCAACTTTACGACAGTACAGAAGGAGTCAGTGACTCCGTCTGGGAAATACAATATCTGGTTCAGTCTTTGGAGATGTGTTCTTGTTGTAGTCGGAGATGGTGGTTCTTCTAAATTAGGATAAAACTTGTTATCGGTCAAAATGACATCCCATATTGGTTACTCAGGGAAACGCGGACGGATTTCACAATTAACGATGGTTCCGTTATCCGCGAACAGGGGTTTAAATCGAGAACGATCAGGAACCGTCGCGTTATTACCATGGAGGGAGGGAATATTCGGATAGTAAAAAAAACAGGTTTTGTCCCTTCAAAGGCAACATGCGGTTGGACAATGTGAGATGCAGTTATTAAACTCGTTTCCTGGACCCTCCTGAACAATCACAGAACCGCCCCCCAACGTTGGCGAGAAAGAAGGGCTAAGGTTCTAGGAAATAGTTGACCATCCATATAACATAATCGTTCATATGACTCCTTCTCCTCCATTAGGTTCTTACTATAAGAATGTAGGAACCCTCGTCGTGTTCTGTAATTCAAGGATAGAAAGGGAAAGGAAGTACACAGTGGAACCATCTTTTAGCGTTTCTCACTGCCAGCATTACTCTTTCGCTGACTTCATTCAGAACACTTTTCCCCCAAGACAACATTTCGGTCTGAGTTCTACATTTCAGTTGTCTCGAAATGGTCACTTTGTAGTCGTCTTGTAGGTTCCGTATTGGCAATATACAGATAGAAGCCGTCTTGTTTGACGGGATTCACTGGGGCCACTGCCTTTATTTAACATCTGATGTAGCGAAAAGAAGCTTAGCGGTTGTCTGCATCCGACATTAGTAGGAAGGAGAACAAATTTTGACTTGAGATACACACGCCATAGCGAATATATTCATTATACTCACCACACTAGATAGGAAACCACGTGGTGCATGCGGCGACATACAAGTGGTTTAAATGAGAAACACACCTCTAATTACGATGTTTATCTGACATTGGTGAGAGTCTCAGCTCGTGTCTTTTACATAGAGATAATGTCAGCACAAGTAGCTGATTAGTTCAGATAGTATTAAGTAATTTCATCGGAGAGGGCTACCGAGTTGTGAATCATTGCCAGTTTTTACTAAGCCTGGTTGTATCGATGAACAAATCCTCAAAAACGCCGAAATATCACGGCGTACTGCAAGTTCCACTTGTAATCCGCCTACAAGGTTTAAGATCCCATAGGTAGGATTATTACGCGCGCAATATCTTTGAGATGGTGGTTATTAAATTATTCCTTGCATATCGGTTAGGAGAAAGCTTAACTCGAGCAGTTCTATTGGATGAGAGAAAATTAATAACGTTGTTTCGGCGATTACAGCATGCATTTCCTTCACTCAATCTGACGTCACTGTAACGCTAAACGATCGATGGCGGAGATGTATACATGTGTTCATTTCCGCAGCGTCCACGGATTGTAGGTACTAAATGGATTTAAAACCAAATATAGTTATAAACGATGTTTGAAGCCGAATAGCGCCAAATCATTTCATTTGAATTAGTAAGAAAAATATGATCGGGGACAAATTCAAAATAATTACACACCGTGAATTATCTGCTGTGAAATAAGATTTAGCTCCGCATAATCCCCGTGTTCCAGGTTTATCAGTAGGATAAGACATGAGGTGTTCATGAACTTAAGCACAACGCATAGATACTATATTAGGTATTTCAATAATGCAATGATGTTAGTGTGATATGCAATGTAACATGAATGTCAATTTCATCTGATGTGCGTGTGTGTCTGGGTGATAATAAAATGTATTTTTAAGATGTTATGCGTATATGGGGGTGTGTACATTCTCCGTGTGTGTATGTGTGTGTGTGCGAATGTATGTGTGTAGGGGGTCTTAATGGAGTGACTTTTGGGGTATTTTTAAGTAGAAATGAAATTGTGGGGTTATTTTACAATGTGGGGTGATTTTTGACATTGTGGGGTTATTCTACTAGAGTACTATGTTACGAATTTCACACTTATAATGGAATAAACTACAATCTAGTATTGAGGTTTATTCCGTAATAAAGATAGGAAAAGAGGATTTTTCTAGTTTAGTAACTTTATAGGCTGCGGCGCAATCCTCTTGGCTAAGAAAGTGAGAAATAACTCTTACAAAAATGAAAAAAAAAATGAAAAAATTGAAAAAAATCTTTTAAAAAATTTATAAATAAGTGTCTTTTTAAGAGAAAAATCTCAAAACTATATAGGTTTTGAATTCATTATTAGTTTTGAAAAAAAGTGTATTTGTCTGAAAAAATGTATAAAAAAAGTGTCTTTTTAAGAGATTTTTAGCAAAACCCCACAATGTGCTA
>JAMKCH010003121.1:0-36282 GCA_023653785.1 Ophioderma brevispina
TATCGTTCAATTTATAGATAATTCATTGTCGACTGTCATTACTGTCGTTCGACATGTTCGAGTTGGGAAATGGAAAGTCATAAGAACTTGACTGATTCCTAATTACTCCTTACAATAATGCTCTTATCAAAAATTTGGGTGGCCAGGACATTTGTACTTACTCTCCACATAGTTTCCTTTTCTCTTGACAATGTATGTAACGCCCGCATTCCCGCCGGCCATGACAACGCGTAAAGGAAATACATAATCATCGCGTAATCCCAGCAACTTCACCTCGTATGTACTCAATGTAGACGTCTAGGCTAAAACTGACGCGACTATACCTGTAGCCTGGGAGTTAGCTTTTTTTGCCAGGGTGTACCGAGCGTATGCCAGGACTTGTTCGAGTTTCACACATGTCAAAAAACGCAGGATTTTGGGTCGGGACAACTTGTCGAAATATCTATCTAACCACGTAATTGACCCCTTTACGGTAGAGAGGTCTATGTAGTCAGAATGTTCGGCCGGCAACATGGCCTAATCAAACATAATTTGCATACAGTATCACACCCCCAAAGTCACTCCTGCTGAATTTCCGCTACTCGAACATAATTTTGTAATTTGTTTTTCTACTAAAATTGCAGAACTTATATTGGCTTCTTGGACATTTATTTCGGTTCATATCTTGGGGTTGATGCTGGTCAATTGTCCCATTTGTACCGCAGTTTGGTGTGTGATCATTCAAACACGACAAAACACACTTCGACATTGCGAGGTCTCATCATGGATTGGTTCTATATTAAATTCGCTTTTGCTATCAGATTTTCTCTCTGTTGTTCTGTTGCCGCGCCATTATCCCGAAAGGCACACTTTCTTCATAAGCATGTTACGCACCCACATTTAATTCATCTGTGCTGTTATCAACGCGTAGATAGGGTGTAGATAGGCAACTATACCCTTTTTTAAACCTTGGACATGACAAATGTGGTAACACATTAAGGCTAATGTAAATTTTTGGAATTTTTTACCCCTGTACAAACTTTGCCCCTTATTTCTGAAAATGCACAAAGAGGATTTTTGGGACTTTTAGGATATTATTCTGACACATGTCTGCACCATGCTGACATTTTCAGCTTGTTCCCAAAAATTTCCACCTTTCCATTGTTTATAATCCTCTTGGCCTAATAATGCATAGGGCCTCAGCAACCAGCTCTTGCTATGTCTGATGACTACGAGATGGCATAGAATTATGGCAGATATCATTGGATGGCAGGAACAAATACGGTTGACGCATCGTCCAATGGCGTTGTCCGAAGAATTTTATTATGCTGCCCAGTCCGAATTCGTAAACGTTAACGGAATAAACCGCATGTAATAAAGGTGCCGAATTTTAATTGGTGGCAGATACTAAATTCATCCCGCGGTCCCTGTGGTGTCACCAATTGCTGAGACACGTCACATTTTCTTCGACTTACAATTGGGACGATTCCATGTGTGGCAGGGTTGGCACAGCTCGTAATTCTGAAATATCTTGTTGGCGCCTTCAAAGAATATCATTGGGCTGGATACTTGTTCTACTGCTAAAATCATATACTTTATGCCGTATTCAATTGCCAAACTATCTATACATGCCTATATGTAAAGTGATGCCGACATGCACGTTTACCCTGTCGCATTATTTCCCCTGTCCGCCACATAGTTCAGCCCATCAGACTGTATTGTGGTCTGAAAAGCATCTGCCACATCACATTTTCTAATGTGACAACAAACCAAGATGGAGGACAGCTCATAAGGTAATTTTTTCGAATTGTAAATTGTACACAACGGGATCGACTACAAAGACATTCAGAACAAGCAGCATACACTCAAAAGTATCTCATGGATTGTTAGGAAAAAAATAAGATACCACCATTTTTCCGAACACCTAAACAAAAAACATAGGCGTCGCAAAAAAGTTGCACTCGCGCGACCAGCCCGTTCGTTAAGCTTACAAATCTCAATCCAGATAGCAGCCGAAGCATATGCTATCTACAGTTGATTTCCTCGATCAGGACAAATGAGTGCAAGTGTTCTACAAAAACGTATTAACGTAGTGGCAAAGCTACAATATACGAGATTGAAATCATCATAATGCAAAAGTGAATCGCAAATCGGGTTTGATGCATTTAACGCTTTTTCCCCGGCTAGCAGGGTCGGGACTACATAGATCAAATCTGTGGTAGTGGGATCTTGTTCAAATATTAACCGGAAATGGAACCCATTTTACGGTTGAATCGAATACCTAAATGGGTGGTCCGATTGTATTACCAATCAAAACATTTGCAGTTACATACTTAAAATTATCTATGACCTTAATTTTGCCGGCTAAACCCAAAATAATCTCGCATCTTGTTACTATTACAGACAACTTACATATGATATTGGCTGCTGTACATTAATTTGTTTCATAATTGTCTTGGTTGATTCCGTGAAAATTGTCACTTTTGGTATGTGGTCAAACCCAGTTCCAACAACACTGCAAGTGACAGTCAATTTCATATGGCATTGTTTCTATATTTAATTCTCTTTTGGTATCAGATTTGCTCTCGTCTTTCTGTTAGCCACGCCAATAATCCCGTAGAAAGCACCCTTTCTTCATATCGTGTAAGCTCCACCACATTTCATTTATCATACTGTTATCAACGCTGATTTTGTTAATTTCAGATAGTTGAGATCCACATTTAATAAACATTGTTGATCTGTGTTGACCCAGTGAAGAACAACAATGGGAATTGACTTTCCCCGTAATAAATGTTCACGTTCGTTCATCAGTTGAGAGCAGTGTTCGATTTAGTGGGGTAATACATACACAAATGCATGTAACATTGGCCCTGTGCATGAAAAATTTTGTCTGTGCATGTAAATTTTTGTGCAATTCAGCCTATTTTCAAGGAAATGTGCATGTAACTTTAATTTCCTAAATCGGACACTGGTTGAGAGCTTCCTTGGTTGGGAATATTGCTAGAGCCTCGACAGCAAAGGAACATAACAACGGCCCCATGCAGTGGGCACACAGCAACCAGCATGCTAGATGTCCGATGACGTATGAGATGGCATAGCATTATGGCAGATGGCATTGGATGGCAGAACAATCTGAACAAATAAGTTTGACGCAATCGTCCAGTATGGTGTGGTGTCACCAGTCAGAGTCAGAGGCCTGGTTGACTATTCACATTTTCTTTCTTCGACTTACAATTGGGACAATTCCATTTGCACAGCTTCGTAATAAAATTTGAAATAACTTGTTGCACCTTTCAAGAGAATATAATTTGGTCTGGATACTTGGTTCTACTGCTAAAATATTCTTTATGCTGTATTCAATTGCCAAACGATCTGTGAAATGAGGGCGACATTGCATGTTTACCTTGTCGCATTATTTCCCCTGTGCGCCACATAGTTCAGTCTATCAGACTGCATTGTGGTCTGAAAAGCATCTGTCACGTCACATTTTCTCATGTCACAACAAACCATGATGGAGGACATTCACAAGGTAAGTTTTTAAAATGTGTAAATTGTATGGGATTGACTACAAAAGAAGATTCAGAACAAGCAGCAATACACTCAAGAACCTAGCCCAAGTATGCTTGTAAGAATACCAACCATTTTCCGAAAATCCAAACAAAAACAAAGTGTCGCATAAAAGTTGAACGCGGCTGCCCGTTCTGTGAAGCTTAGTGTCTCAATCTGTAGATAGCACGCGAAGCATATCAATCTACAGATTGAGTTTCTCGATCAAATGGGATCATATAACCCACTACACTGAGGAAGGTGTATTGAAAACCACTATACATCTCCCCATCTGGCTTTGCCCTCGTTGGCATAGATTCCTGAGGTGAGCACTGCAGTGATCACTAGTCATGTTAGTAAATGTTCTCTCAATCAATCATGAAATTGACGTACATCCAACATGCACCACAATTAACTCAACTATGTACCAGTCATGCCAGTAGGCTAGTGGTGGCTAGCAAGATGTTAACATGCCCCCCCCCCCACTTCATGGCTCAGAGTGAGACTATGTCAGTTGTGAAGTGATGAGAGGCCAAAGTCACAGGGAACCAGCGTAACGTCTAACTTCCTGATCTTGCGTGACCTTTGACAAATAACGGTTAGTTGACAGGAATTTCTAGTGCCATACGGTTGTACATGGGAAGACTTTCTTTCACCAGACAACCGATAGACATAAATTGCTACTTGTGCTGTGGAATAAAATGTACATGTATACGAGTTCAATGCTGCTATAGATACAAAATAGTGAGTAAATTTAAACTCAAAGTTTTTTTTAAGTAGAGCTACGCTCAACCTCTGGCTTTGCCCTCGTTGGCGTAGATTCCCGAGGTGAGCAGTGATCAGTAGTAAATTTTCTCTCAATCACGTACATCAAAAATGCACCACAACTCGGAGTCAATGAACTCAAACTATGTACCATATGCGTAGTCAGTGGGTAGGCAAGTGGATGGGGCGACGGGCAGATTATGACCCCCCCCCCCGCTGGTGAGGAAAAACCGGGTGGGATCCAGGGGTATGTCAGGGCCCCAGGGGGGCACTCAACTTTTTTCAGGTGGGGGTGTGCGGCCCCGATTTCTGAACTTGGGGGGGCTTGTGAACTGATTTTGTATCTGAAAGTAGGGGCTTGGGAACTGAAATTTTGAGAAATTTGCGAGCTAAAATTTGGCTAAAATTCAGCTTCTGAGGCAAACATTTTCTGAAAGGGGGACCATAAGAAATGAATTATGCTTCAACTGGGGGTCTTGGGAACTGCTGGAGAGACGCGAAATGGGGGTCTTAAGGGCCGCACATACCGTACCTCTTTCCAATGTCAATTTTATTTTTCCCAACCTCATTTCAGCCCCAGCGCCCCCCTGAGGTGGCACCAGGGGCACCTGCCCCCTTTCCCCTATATTCGGGGACAGAAACCCTTTGACGAGCGCGTACTTCCTGGTTCTCTGCGTGTTTACTGCGGAAAAATGCACTTGCCTCTGATTGGCCACCGAAGCGATCTGCTGTTGCTGGGTCACCAACCACGCGCCATACGCGCTGATAGTTCCGCCCCCTTTTATAACCAGGAAGTACGCGCTCGTTAAAGGGTTTCTGTCCCCGGGTATAGTTACGTCAATGTGCGTATTGTCTGTAATAAATGCCGCTGGGCCCAGCAGAAGTGTCAAATTTTTCAAAAAGGGGGCATTCAGTGTACTACATTAACCCTAACCCGTCCGAGAGTCATTGAAAAGCAATCAAGTTGCTCCTATTGATTCTAATTGCACTTTTACCTGCAATGATTCTTATTGTATCTTGGCCGCTTTCCCGGCAGAACACCCATTGATTCCAATTGCCTTTTGGCCGCTTTCCCAGCATAAGACGTAAAAAAACCCAATTGCGTATGATTGACTTTGAGACATCCACGCACAGAGACACAAATTTACCGTCGCCATCTTGTATCCCACCATGCACCGCCTTTCCCCCCGATGTGGACTTACGTTGGGTGCTCCGAATTTAGCAGATGTGTCAAAGTCAAATTTGCACACCCGGAAGTAGAGCGTACATTTCGGTCAATGCTTTTGATTGACTTTCGGCCCGGTTTCCTGGCAAGAAGACGTGAAATCACTTGCGTCTGATTGACTTCCGGCCACTTTTCCCCGGCAGACACCCAATTAAATTTCTATTGCCTTTCGGCCGTACGATTTTCCGCAAGTTCAACTCCTCCTGCGGTGAAAACGTCAGACAGTCATTGAAAAGCAACATATGACTCTAATTGACTCTCATCTTGTCAGAAGACAACCTTATGTGTTGCTTCCTGTGACTCTCGGCCGTTTTAGGGGGGAAAGCCCCGTTGATGCTTTAGGGTTATTACAATAGTCATCGGTCAATTTGAAATCAGTTATATCTCAATTGCAAACCAATGCAGCACTCTCTGGAATGCCCAGATGCTCCCGCAACAAAAGGATCAATGTTTGAACAGCAAGGTTCAACATGCAATAGCTGCCCATCCCACTATACGTAATTAAAGCTAATCGGTCTGCTAAATGTCCGGTGTTTAACCTAACTCCTAGACTAGTGTTCATTCAAGCCCTGATCTCGAAACCCAGATGATCTGCGAATCCCGGGGACTGCCTAGTACTACAATAATGCCCCTCTTTTTTCCTTCTTCCGGTTGTTTTCTTCTTCAAGTTTTTGTCTGAGGCGAATAGTTTATACTCGTCTCAGGTCAGGTCGTATCTTTTACTTAGTTTAACCAACTTAAGGGGTGGCCTGATTTAAGTCTATTAATTTTGGTCCCCCGCCAACCTTTTTGTTGGCAAGGGGGCCTATAAATGGTAGCCGTCCGTGTGTGTGTGGGTGCGTCCCCACGCGATATCTTCGGAACTAAGCAATGTGGAATCCTCTTTGCAACATAGATGTATCTCAATAGGCGGTGGGTGGGATACAAAGTGGTCATTGACATTGGGTCCAAGGTCAAATGTGGTCAAAATAGGTCAATAGGCCCAACTAGGGCGAAATTGCTTATAATAAATGTTGTCAACACGATATCTTTTGATTGGAAGCAGTATGGGTGTCCATCCTTCTGCACCAAGATGTCACTCACGTAGGCTGCGGATGAGTCGGAGGAGGTCTGTGCATTGGTCAAAAGTCAAATGGGTCAAAATAGCAAAATGAGTTAAATTGCTATGATTGAACTTGGTGGGTTTGGTCAACATTCATTGCCAACAATTTTTGAAGTTCATTCAAGTTCATGCGAGGGCTCCCGTCAAATCCCTTAACATGATGGTAGTAAGGAGAAAATGGTGGGTGTGGTTCACATTCAGTGCCAAAAATGTTTGAAGTTCTTTCCATGTCATATGATGTCATCCAAGGTCAAATCACTTAACATGTGGTAGGAGGATGACAATTGTGGGTGTGGTCACTCGTACCAAAAATTGTGAAGGTCTTTCAAGGTCATTCGGGGTCATCTAAGGTCAAATCGCTAACATGTGGTAGGATGAGTGACAATTTGGTGGGTGGGGTCAACATTTCATTGTTGAAACTTTGGCAGGTCATTTCAAGGTCATGTGGGGTCATCCAGGTCAAATCACTTAACATTGGTAAGGAGGATGAAACTTGGTGGGTATGGTCACATTCATGCCAAAATTTTTTGGTGGTCATTTCCAAAGGTCATTCAGTCAAATCTTGGCACATTTTTGTATGGGTCATGGAACCTAGTGAATGTGGTCACCATTCAATGCCAAAATTTTTGAAGGTTTGAAGGTCATGTGTGGTAATTTCAAGGGTACAAATGCACTAATCCCCCTGGGGGGTGTAGGAATGAAACTTGGTGTGTTTGGTCAACAGTTCAGTGCCAAAATTCCGAAGGTCATGTTCAATGGAAGAGCCTCAGTGTGTTCAAAACCACCATTATCTCCATCCAATCTCTTCCCTGAGATCTTAAATTGTTGCTTTTTTTGGTCTTAAGCTACTGCACTGTGCGGGGACCTTTGTGGTTCGAGTAGCCGCCTTGTTGCATCTGATAGAATGGCTTTCTCTCCGAAACCCAGCTATACAGTTTCGCACCAATCAGGATTCGAAAAAATGTAAATTTCCAGGGAAGATCGTCGCATTTCTTCTTTCCAGCATTTCATGCCTCTTATGTATAAAATTCTTTTCAAATAGCCAGTTTCTCTCCAAATGGCCAATTTCTGGGGAGGAGCTTTTCCCAAATTCCCCACTTTTTTCGAGCCTTGGCGCAGATATTTCAACAACCCGTTTTTGAAGTGAGAGCTAAAAACATGATTTTGTATCCTCATAGAGTACTTTGTAAAACTAACTATTGGGTCAAACCAAAATGGGGATATTTCCGCTCATAACATCGAACCAAAACATCTCTAAGCCCTAAACTTTCACAGGGTTGAAATGAGAAAACCAGTCTTTCTTCTGATACCAAAATTTGACAACTTATGGTAAAATCTAGGGTCCCTGAGACCAGGTTAATAGCGATCGAACCAAGGAACTTTTAACATATTTACATATCAGTACATAGGAATACTTGTATAACAAAAATTCCAGTCCCGAATTTTAATGACGAGGTTGTGGATTTCTTAATGAGGGCCAACATATTTGAGCTTGAATTTCATTTCATTCACACGTGATTGGTCTGTGGCCTTGCATTAATGCATCTGATTTGTTTAGAAATTGAGGGCGCCATCCCAGGAAATCTCTTGTGGCTTTAATAACTACTTCTACTCCCTCTATAATGAATGAATTCCCTTAACGAGACGGCCGGTAACATGATCGTAATCTCATTCCAACCAGCAGTACAACAAAATAACAATAACACTCTCTAATGTAGCAATATATTGTACAACTGTACATTACCGGCTTGATGCAGTTTTTGACATCTTTAATTTTTCAGTAGCATTTTGACCATTTACAACACATTTATTGGCCTTGTATGTACTAGTGGTTCGGGTACTCTGCAGCACGCGGCATACCAGGTGGGGGTTGGGGGCGCAGTACTTCCTCTGAAAATTTCTCTTTAGGTAAAAATGGGAAGCAAAAGACGAATATTCGTGTTAAATCAGCCTGCTTTCAGACTCTTTGTGGGGATGAAAGACATATTGAAAATCTGATCTCCTGGGCAATTGACAGAGCCAAATTTATTTTCCAGAGTTAAGATACTTTCAGCTTAAAATTTTGCATAGGTTTCTTGGTGTTAATAAATTACTTTACCAAATGGGCATTACTGATTGTAACCTATGTACTTTTTGCAATGGCAATGTTGAAGATCTCCCACATTTGTTTTGGGAATGTGAGGTCATTGCTCAATTCTGGAGTGAGATCCAGCTGAACCTGGTTGATAACCAAATTAAATATGAGAGATGTTTTATTAGGTATCTTAGAGGTTGAGTTCACCAAATATAACTTTCTTATCCTCTATGCCAAGTATATGGATTTCTAGATGTAAACAAAAACAATCCTGATATAGGCTTTATCAATTGGCTATAAAAACCTGTCAAGATATTGAAAAATGTATAGCAGTTAAGAATAACAATCTTGCAAAGTGGTGCAGCAGGTGGAATAGTATAAGGCCCGTTTCACAGTAATTGCCAACTTTTTGAATTTTCACTTAAAACCTTTAGGATTTTTTATAGGAAGGTGATACAGAGTCACTTTTTGTGTTTTTACTTAGATCTCTACTAGACCTACCTCCCATACCTAAACCAACTTGTTAGCTACGATTTAATACTTACCTGATGGTGATCTTACTAGGATTGCATTCGCTCCTGAGTGAATGTGATACCTTCCAAAGTCTTACACCGATACATATATCGCCCAACCCTAAGCCCTAAAGAGAAACCGCCCAACCCTTTCCACTTCCTATTTCGCCATTTGGAATCATCCTGTAATGACGCAGATCGTTTTAGCGCTCTAACGTTAGGTAAGTTTTAACTTCCCTTTCGGTGGATTTTTCCATCGTTTTTGTGATTATCCTTCTAGTCTGGGGTTGTTTGTTTTACGGGTGGTTTTTACCGGGAATTCAGTCCCGCGCGATGGAATTTTTTGGAAGAATTGTAATTGTCACTCATCCCTATGAATTCGACAGCATGTACGGAATATCTGCAATGTTAAGGTTGTGGTTGTAGAATACTGAATTCATTCCGATTTTTTGTCTTGAGATAATTCAGTACGTTTTGGATGTCATTTTAACTTAGAGTGTGTCAGGATTCAAATTCTTTTAGAGCGTCCTGGTTATTTTTTCATAATTTGGGTATTGTCTTGTTCTTTCTTGCAGCGAATACCCACAAGGCAGGTATGTCGATCCGGTGGTACGGGCTGTTTTCCAGAGCAGTCCGTCTATCATTCATGTCGTTTGTATGATACTATTCATTTATCATTCACCAATCCTCATCACATTTATTTGAACTTCATCGCAGCATTGGGATACCTTAGTAAGCCAGTTTAAATAATATACAATTTAGTATGCTAGTATATCGACTAATTTTTTCAGATATAGTATCTTTTGTCATTGTATTTCTGCTTTTCTTTTTATTCATTCAGTTGTGGTTAAGTAGCTTTTCCTAAATCACAAGATTGCCGACTGAATAAAATTTTAGGACGAACGATCTGATCATTTGTTGCGTCTGTTTTGGCCTTCGATTTATCAACGAATGGTACGAATATTTCGCTTTAAAATTGACCCAGCATCTGTTGATGCAGGGTCACACTTGGGTATCGTTCGACTGTGCGTCCCTGTTTGGGGCCGCATTTGCCGGTTACGAAAATTATAACAAATATATACATAAAGCTTACCCCGAACAGGGACCAGGTTCATATATGGGTAATCGTTCGACTGTGGCGCTTTTGTTCATGCGCATTCGGCTCGTTGACGAATTATAACAAATATATTCATAAAGCTTACCCCGAACCTACGGAAGCCGGTTCATATAATGGGTAATTCCGTTTCGACTGGTTCGCCGGTTCATGCCGCTTCGGCTCGTTTCCCGAAATTTTTAACAAAAAACAAAAAAACGTCTGATTTAAGTCTATATCGTGACTAATTGAATGATTACTACCAATTGTTTCCCCCTTTTCTTTTACTTTTGTCCTTTTTATACTATATCAGTACAGTAACAACGAAGCAGTTGTCCTCTTAGTTCTCCTGTTCTCGCATTTGCTGTAAAACTAAACTATACCGTTAATCCGTCGTTGAATCCATTTAAAACCTCCCCTTGGGATATTAAGCCCCAGTTTAGAATTCAGTCCAGCATAAATGCATAAGCCTATTCCCTATTGATAGACTTTCAAGGATCTCATGCGTACCTCGTTTGACATTTTTTGCCATTTCCGAGTACATTTGTGGTTAGAAGTCCATACGTCGGCAGCAATGAGCGTAACCTAAATGTGTTGGTTCATCATTTACGATTATAGTATTTTGATGGCCAATTACCGCAGGGCGTGAGGATCAGACACCCCCATAGAATTTTCAGACAAGTTTATAGTTTGTCTTTGTTTTGAAAAAAAAAACTTGTTAGCAGAGGTGTTATTTTTTTAAACTAATGAAGGTTAAACTCCGCAAACTACCTATCATGCTCAGCGGTTATCGCTCTCAACCCCGATTTTTCTAATTGTCGATCTAAATTCATCGGGTAGCTCGAAATTACATTGTTTTCTCTATGATTATTGTTTTGTCGAGTTTTTTTCCGAGTAGTCAGATTCTCCAGTACGGCAAGCCCCCTTTCATTTGTCTCTCAGCTGCTGTGTCATCATCGATAGTAATCATTGGTGTTTGATCATTCTTTTGGGATTCTTCAATCGCCGCGTATGGTTGATCAGTTTGATCATTAATGTCCGGGCTGATTTTCGGCGAGAATCCAAGAATAGATTCTCGCAAATATTCTTGTAAACTGATTTACGTGAACCAAAGGTTTTTGATTCTCGTACACTTGATCTTAACACAGTAGTGCATTAGTTGATTCCCGCAAATTTTTATTGTGGGGATCAAGACTGATTCTCGCACGCTGATACAAAATTCTACCCCTGATTTCCCCCTCTTTAACTGTCCCGTGTCATGACTCCCAGTATTTCTCGGCTCACTTCATCCTCCTTTCTTCCTGGTTCCTGGGGATGATGGTGGTGCTTCTAGCGATAATAGGTTCTTCGTTTCGCGGTCATTTGGATGCTTTGGGTCTCAAGGTCTCTCATATTAATTAAGAGTGGACTTGTGACTGACTGTTGTTTCAGTTTAAGTGAGTGTAATTTTTCTCAACCCTCTTATTTTGGTAGTTTTGGGTCGATCAAGGAAATCTTTTTCTCCCTTGCTTTGATATTGCTTGCTCTTTGTGAGGTTGGTGTAAGGCTGCCTCACTTTTTTTTTGTATTGACTCGGACTTTTATTGTTCTTTCTTTGTTCTTCATCTTAAGACATCCTTTGGCGAACTTACATGTAGTTTTTGCTTCTCATTTCGTTTTTCTTACGCTTTTTGACGAGCTGCATGTTTGGTTTTGCCATTGCGAACGAATGTTTTTTGCAGTGATTTATCAATCACTCAAATTCTTTTCATCACCGCATCATATACCATTCACTACAATATATTTTTACACGGAAGCACGTGGTTTGTTTTTCTAGTAAGCAGTTTATAAAATGAAGTGGTTCGCTGTTCCTCGGCTCCAGCCTAATAGGTTTATTCTTTACGCTGCGCTGGGCTTCGTAATGTTTTGCAATCCTTGCAGTTGCCGTCCAACCACGTCTGGCTCCCGTGGCGGCTGCGGTGCGTATCGCATAGATGATCTTACGAGGTGAAGATTCAGTGCGTCGCTGTGTAAGCTCATTTTTTTTGGTCGTCCCGTAAATCGAGGGTGACTTTGTGTTACTATTTTAAGAGAATATGTTTTTAGTTTAAGACCTTCTCATTATCTGAACATTTTCTTGCGTTTTTGGGGCTGCGAACTGTTCGGTGATTTCTAGCATAACTAGCTTATTTATCCAGTGGTTTCTCTTCTCATATTCTGTCGTTTAAGCTTGTTTTACTTTTATTCGGACTTTTAACTTCATGTCATGGATGTGATTCGGAGTCGGTCCCGCGTACTGTCATGAATGTTTGCAACGTGGTTTGTCCTCTACTACTTGCCCCGCCACTCGGGTTCGGACGCTTTTGCTTCGTCCTAATCCGCCGGCCCGCCCGGGTTCTATTTATCAAACTTCTCCGTGTCATACGATTAATCGCTGTTTATTGCGCTTTCATCAAGTTGGGAAGTATCCTGTATTATATTTCTGTCTTTTTCATTCCCAAAAGATTGTCTGAGTAGACAGAGGATGGTCGGGGTGGCATGGGTGTCTGGGAATTGTGTGCCTTCTGGGAAACGTGTGTGGTGCTATATTTGCCGGGTTCCAGGGTGGTGGGTGGTTGAAAGTTTCTTCTTATTAGGTTTGCATTGCGTTGCCTTTGTTTTCAATTGAGCTTGCTTGAGATAAGGTTAGGCACAGCTATATAGATCTGATTGATTTGGAGAGAGCCTTTGATGCGGAATCAAGGCCTAGCCTCCTCAAAAGGGTGGGGGGCATCTGAGGTTTTCTGGCCAGGTATTTGTAGCTTCCTTCATGACTTGTGCCTGTCTGGTTGACGGATCAGAAGCAAAGGTTTTTTGTTATTCCTGGGCAAACCTGCTTCCTCTTTTTCTTACGTGCTGGTTTCTACCGTTTTTAAATTCTCTGGCTACTTCGGCATTTCTGCATGGAGTTCGACAGATCTTTGCACTCGCATGGCCCAGGCTTTTTCTCAGCGGCACGCTCTTGCGTTCCGAATGATTGGTTGTGTTCAACTGCTTTGGGATCAGACCAGCTTTTGTATGGCCCTATGTTTCATGGCAGGCTTGCTGATCTTAATCCTTTGTTTTTTGCTATGATCCTAAATTTCGTTTTCTAAACTGCTCCAGTGTATCAGTTTGCCACCGATTCTATGGTTGATTGTGAGGACTTTGAATTCACCATAACTTTTTCTTTGTCCTCAGCAGTTGTGTGTTTGACGTTAGATGCCCTTTCCATATTGCAGCTCTCTTATCACATGGTTGGTGTTCTGGCCGGTGAGGAAAGTACTTGTCAGATAATCATTATTCTTAAACCTGTTCCAGTCTTATCATTCTTGGAGTTCTGATGCTTTATCTCAACATGCATATTTTTACCCTTGTCCGAAACATCCTCAGTGGTATGACCGTCACTACAGGGTGGGTAAAGCCGCGCCGGCTCCTCACTCTTGGTCTCCACACACATCAACCTCTTTTGCAGTGCAAGGTTTGGGTTTCTCTTTCTTTAATCTGCGTTGAGAGTGTTTTACTTTGTTCAAGCAGACGATTTTGCCCAGGGGCATTTTTTTCAGTCACGATTGGTCGCTGCCGATCAGGTTTGTCGCCAATCTCTGCTTTTCAGGTCAGACTATTTCCAACATAAATCTTTCTCTTTCGGTCTCCTCCATACTCATTCACCCAACAAATCCAGTTTTGGAAGCTTTGGATTGCCCTTGTTGTGCTTCCTTCCCGGAGGAACCCTGGCAGTTATACCTTTCTTCCTCAATGTCCTTTTGTCCTTGCCCTTCCCTTCTCCCTAGGCCGTGACCTCCTGCCTCCCTAATGCTTCATGATTAGGCATGTCCTTGTTTGTGACTTATGCCGGGCTGTGCTGAACATTATCTAGAACATTAGAAATCACTAGGTTTGTTTTTCTTCTAAACTGTTCCATATACTGTCCTTATTAAATATATATATAGTATATTATTTGGGATGGCGCTTCGAGAAACAAGGCCTACATACTTATGTCATAGGCCTACTGAAGTTGAAGTTTAAAGTTTTTTTTGGGAATTTATTATAGCTGTCTCTGTTAAAGCTGCTTACAAATACTGTGTATCTGCTTTTTTCTAACCTAGTGTTTGGAATAGATAAGATTTTGGCCTTTGTTTGACCTTTTTTAGTTGTATCCTTCCGTTTCACCTGTTGTCAGGTCAGTTTTCTCTTGATACTTGAGCTTTCTTTGACTTGCTTAGGTCTGGTCCTGCCTTTTAGCTCTTAGACTCCCTTGGGAATTTAGTCATTGGCAGGTCAAGAATTTTTTCCTTTTAATTTCCCTAAATTCAGACTTGGCCAGTCCTAAATTGGGGAGTGGTTTTTTTGACTTATCCCTTTGTCATCTCTATTCCAAAAAGTTATTTGAATGCTTGCTTTTTAAGGTCAGTCGCTTCCCTTAATGTTGTTTTTTCTGGTCATAATTCTGTTTTTTATGATAGAGCTATACAACCAATTATATCATTACGGAAGCCTTATATCATGTGGTTCTGAGTTACTTCCCAGGTGGTTGGTTAAGGCTCCTATTTATACTGGCGCATATAAATCCGGCATGTCTTTCTTCGTATTTTAAGTTTTATGGGTATTCCTGCTGTTCCAATGGGGACCATGCGGCTCAGATTGGTCCCCACCTTCTCTTTCTGCTGAGATGGTAGATAAATATTGGACTTTGGTTGCTTAATATTTGTTATGAGACTATTTAAGTCTTATAGTACTATATCGCCTCTTGCAGTACGGTATTAATAGCATCGTTATGAGGGTGGTTTAAGATTTGTCCTTTTTTTGGACTTTTTTTTGGAGTATCCGTTTTATGCCATTAGGCTCCGAATACTTACCACCTCCTTTTTCTACGGTTGGGGGGGGGGGGGGGGGGGGGGGGGGGTGTACTTTAAAATTTTTAATTGCTGTATGCAATCCTAGTATATTCACATCAGGTAATTATTAAATCGTATCTAGCCATTCAGGGGCCCTTGTGCCCCCTTTTTATAGATTTAGGTTGATACTTACCTATGGTGATCTTCCCTTCCCAGCCCTTTATTACCTCCCCTAAGTATCCTTCGCCTTGCTATCTTGTAGGTTTGGGCGAATAGGAAGTGGAAAGGTTCGGTCGGGCGCTGTTTCTCTTAGGCTTAAATTGTTGGGCGATATATTGTAATCGGTTAAGACTTTGGAAGGGTTATCCCATTCCTCAGGAAGCGAATGCAATGCCTATTAAGTCACCATACAGGTAAGATATAACCTAATCTTAACTACAAAGGGGCTAAGAGGCCCCTGAATATTTTGTGGCTTTGTCATTTCAGGAGACGCCCACACAAAATGGGTCACAAAAATTTGACTGTATGGCGACAACCAAAATACATGCCTTTTGCTTTCAGCGGCCATATTAGCATGTAACTGTCAATTTTTTACTTTATGAGTTCTTTTAGGCAACTAGTGACACTTGATTACATGTGAAAATAGGTGTAGGCAGAGTGCTAAACTTATATGGAGCTCAAACTTGAGTGTCGGACGTGACCTTTTCCTCCAACATTGAATAACCAGTTTATCATTACACGACACTCCCTTTGGTGGTTCTGTGCATTTTTATGTATCATTTACAAAGACATCCCTCATGATAATCGCCACACCAAAATTTATTGACTGGTCTTGAATATTCAGATTGTGGTTATTCGAAATCTTGGTCCGCAATTGTTCCTTCACATTTTGGTCACGTCCACACTTTTTTTTTTGCATAAGCCCTGTTGTCTTTATGAAGTAATTTCTATGTTTGTGTGCTTACTCTCCAGAGTGATTCATCTCCTAGTAAATTGTACTAAAGGTTTTGATAACCATGTAAATGACTTGGCTCCATCAACCTGAATTTTCGTCACCACCATTCACTCCAACACATTTGTCAACGTCCAACACACCTCGAGTTCATATCTCAAAACGAGGAGGTCTGCAACTTTAAATTTATGTATGTTTCTAGTTGTTCCATGGTTTTGTGAACTACCAACATCTTGGAGTGTGATCAGCTTTAGTCATTTTCGAAAAATTGCCCTGGTCAAATTTTCAATTTGTCACGTCCCAACACACGCTTTCAATCAAGCACCATGCAAATCTAACAGCATTTGAATATTGGAAGGCATGGGATGAAAACAAAGCAGTCCCTAGGGGAAGTTATTAGTGCTTTAAATCTTTAAAGAAGCCTTAATCAGTTTTTGCTGTAATATGTCAAAAAGATAAGATTTTAAGTCGAATCACTCTGCTCTGTTACTTTTTTGATTTTAAGAAAACTTTTTAATGTCAAGAACATGTTTTAGGGATAAATAGAGCCGAAAAATGTCAAGAATTGTCAATAAGTGTCAATGTTTTCATATTTCAGCGGTATTGCTGAAGTGCCTACTTACATTATGATGAAGACAGTCTAATTCTTTTGGCAATTAATCTAAATTTCCATTAAACTATTGCTTTTTTACAAACATGGCCTCAATTTTCAAACTCTCTTAAAAAAGTATAAAGGAGAAAAGATTAAGTGTGCTTCTCTAGTTCCTTAAAATTATAGTCTTAACACACTTAGGAACAAATACAACTTAAGCACTAAGTTTGAAAAAAGGACCCCATGTTGACAAAAAGTTGGCAATTACTGGCACGGGCGATAAATCTTTATGAATCTGTGGTTTTGGTAAGTGTGGGTTTTGTACACTTTCTAGGAAATCCAGGAAAAAGTAAAACACATAATTTTAACATGTTTTTTCAAATGTGATGCAATATTGGCAGGCCGTTTGGGCGACTGCAAAAAAAAAAATTCAGAGTCCCAATTTGGGCCTTGGACAGATTTCGTGGCAGTCAATTCTTTCAGATAATGTGAAAAGTGCACAATAACTTTCCAACGCCCCTTGAGACCCCCATTGCTGTCATTGTCTATGTTCTCCTTCAGGTTACATGAATATACATTTAGACGTACTACTTACCCTGTAGAGGTCATGCAGCCTTGTGTGTGAAGATAATATTGAAGAGCTCATCGTCGCATTCTAAACTGGGTGTTTGTATTTAGTACATTGTACAGCTACTTATAGCAGGAATTTTCGCAAAGGGTATTTATTTTTGTGCTTTCGAGGTTAACTTGAGACTCATGGTATTTAAAAGAGTGAACATATTTTGCCCCATCTATAGTGTTTAATGTGCAGCGTTTGAAAATTGGCCCAATTACATGTAAAACTGTGTCACCAATATCCTCTGTTATACGTAGTGGCGATGGGCTGTTGTAATGTAGTTTCTCATTCTTTTAACAACTGGGGTAAGAACCCTCCTTTGGCAGCAATAATATTTGTCCAAGCTTAATGAATCATCGACCGCATTAGTAAAGGAAGTGATCTGCTCTCATGATTTTTTGTCCTTTTTCTCCCCTTATTTGATAAAATTACAACACTTGAACATACCTGAAATGAACCAGTCTTCAGTACTAGTGAGAGTTAAGAATCCCGTCCTTTATCCTTCTAAGTGGGTCGTACACTACATTTTTGGCCATGCAAAACAAGAAGGTCATTACTAAAATTGCAAAATTGTGTGTTTATATTAAAAAAGAAGCAATTTTTAGGGTAGTTAGACATGATTTTCTAAGGATAACCTCCCACATCCAATTTAAAGGGGATGACAAGAACCCTGTCCCAAATCCCATCTGTAAATTTTGCACTAGATATTTGAATCCTTTTGAAGCAAGCGCCTAAGACCTGACTTTGTGAGCCCATATATACTCTGTAAAGTTCCATTGAGTCACATTGCCTGATTTTTGTTTTACCAATTTTCTCCAACCAAAACGTGCACATTTTTCACTCATAACCTAAAAAAAACACATCTTTTATACCCTAAATTTCCTAGGGTTAATGAGAAAAATGTTTTTTGCTATATTCATACCTCAAATATCGCTACAGAGCTGGTAAAACTTGTCCCTGGTTTAGCATCTCTTGAGGCTGAAGCTGAAGATAACACAGCCCCTTTCATGAAAGGAATTTTTAGGAATGTTGACATAAAATATCCTCCTGGCATAAACATAAAGCGACTTCCTAGATTGGTATACATCCGTACTAAGTTTAGCGAGCAGGTTTCAAACTAAGTTGGTCGATCTGTGTTCGGTCTATCACTCTGGTTATTCTCAATTCAGTTTGTTTTTCAGCCTTCCATGATAGGCTTATGCCATCGAGTAGAACGATTTTCTGTCAAGGGCGGCCACTAAAAATCAAACTAGTTCTTTTGTATCTTTCAATTCTATGAATCACAGTTATGCAAGTTTTGAAAATGCCGGTTGTTTTCTATGAAACAATTTTTGAAATTTTGAGTTCAAATTGGGTTTTTTTGGTATTTTGTGTTAAGTTTGCCCTGATTTCCAAGGTGACAGTTAGTAGGCATTTTTTCAGCAGCCACACTGGTCTAGCTGCTATGTGTATTAATGCTTAGCTGGCTAGACGCATTTGCAGTCTAATGTTTTACCGGGGTGGTACAGTGTGCTGCCAATACATGTTTGCCTAGCTAGCCTAGGGTCATGGACTTTTAGCAAGGACACATCCCATATTATGTGTATACCCAAGCTCAGTACATCTGGTCAGGACAGATGGGCATAGTTAGAAATATGCTTGTAACAGTAGTTTTACAATGGATATAGCATAACTATAATGTAACACTTCTGTACAGTTTAAAAAATGGTTATATTTCTTAAAAATGTAAAACTGTGTATTTTCCATAATAAGCCAAGTTTGCACGCACCCCATCAATAGAATTTCTGCTCATTTATTCTGGTCAGTCAGATGTAACCTTCTACCCCTATAAAAACCAAATTAAAAAAAAAAATTTCTTTCTCAATTTAAAATAAATTCTGGAATTTCTTGGATCCACAACCTTCCTCTGTGTGTGTGTGTCCCATGTCTGTTATCCCCATTCGGTTCCTGTCTCTCTGGCTGTTGCATGTGGTAGTGTATGCCTATTGTGTGTGTGTTGTAAACAGATGTCACAAATAAGAATTAACAATGGCACAAATCTGTTTGCTCAGAGCAAGACCAAAGACACATATTTGTATGTACATGACGTGTCTATATATGTGTTTGTGTGTGTATGTTGCATGTATGTGCATGCAATGCGTGTGTGTGTAATACATGCTTCCACCCTATGTATGTGTGTGTGTGTGTGTATAAAAAGCCTGCGCCAGCATAAAGTTAATGTCCCAAAGTAAGAATGCCATAATATAACTTAATCTCATATTAGGCATTCCTTTGGGACATTAATTTATTATGTAATTAATATGTATAATATTAGCTAATATAGATAATTAACTAAATAGAGGGAATTCGGAAAATTGATCCTTTGTGCTCACACATTAGGCTTTTTGTTAACGAATAAAATCTATAATGTATAGCAAGATTTGAATGCTTAGGTTAAAGTGTTTCGGACAGTTATATTTATTTCTAGGTTTATTAATTTTTTAAAAACAGATACATGTTTGTCTTTATGTCTGTCTGTTCATTCGGTTAAAGTGTTGTTAATTGGTTTCTCTCTGCCCAAACTCTTGGCCATATTTCAACCAAATTAGGTCAGGAGAACCCTTGGTCCCAAGGCTTGTTCATTATAGGGTGTCCAGATGTGGGCTAATTAAGGGGCAATCTTCGGAATCTAGGAATTTGTTTTTCAGTCGCAGATAAACTGCTATAATCACCAATCTGGTCAGAAGATCCATTGGCCCCAAAAAACCCATATGGGGGGTTAACAGATTGGATTCAAAGGTCACATGCATTGAAACCAAATTTGCTGATTAAAGGGGCATTTTAGGGTAAGTTATATAATTTGTTTCTATTCTGCCTAAACAATTTGAGCCAATTGCAGCCTAGTTTGCCAGAAGAGCCACTGACTCATGGGGGGTGTTCAGAGAATGACACCCAGTGACACCCTATATGATTTTAACGGCCATCATACAAGTGTTACACATTTTGCGATCACAAAGAGGCAAGACTTGTGGTTCGAGAACCACTTGTTATTATTACCAAACATTTTGTACCACGTCAAATGTTATCATAGTATTTCCATTGTAAGTAAAATAAGGGCGTCACAAAAATATTGTCCTCTTTGAATACCATCACTTGATAGGCTCTGAATCATTGATGCTCTGGTTAATGTGATTAATGGTACAGAGTGCAAGGAATTTTCTGCTCCTAAGCTTCAACATAATTCATTACATAATTTTGGAATGTCAGATGCAATACACCAAGTTTGAAACTCAAGCTCCTTTGGCACTTTGGCGCCAATTATATTCTTTTATTCAATATCAGTAGCTCATAAATACCCACGCTTGCCACAGCATCCCTCATACAGGGAAGCTAAAAGCCAGTGCCTGAAGTCAGACAGACTGTGTGTACATTACCCAGGGATGCTAATCATGTACAATTCTATGACACAGGGGTTTCCATTAGTCCCGCCAAATTTCCTCTTAGGGTTTGTTGTTGTCCTCGCTCTTGGTATGGCAAATTTTACTTCCCCAGAAAATTGGTCATTTTAAAAGGGATAGTGAAGGTTTTATATTTAGGTTTTACTAATATAGCTTCAGATGCTAGCGATATAGTGACGTGGAAAGGTGATTGAAATAGAGAGTTTAATTAAAGTACAGTGGAACACATAAAAACAATTACACATTAAAGGTGCTGCCTGCAAACGAGATTTTCACATATCAGGTTTCCCCTTAAAAAATGAAAAATTGAAAGTATGATTTTTTTGCCCCCATCAGACCAAAGGGGGATATATAGCAGCACCTGTCCCCCTGATGGATGATATGGTTAGGAACTTCATCTGAGCTATTTAACATCAGACACACCAAAATCTTTTGCCAGATCTCTTAATGAGACATGTATGGTTGTTTTCCCGCACATTTATGTCAGATTCCATTGTATATACATCAGCTAGCATCGGAAAACTTTGTCACAGCAAACACAAAACTTTGCCTAATCCCTTTATGTATGGTTATCTTTAAATCCTTTACGGGTGTTTGTCCTTGATGTAAGACATTCATGAGTTAGACCATGGACGGTAGGAGAGAAGGCGAAAGGAAAGCTCTTCCAAATCCCTTGACCGATGATCATCGCGCCATCGTAAAAAGGTCGAAAACTATTGTATTCGACAATAAAACAAGACTAGCCCAATTAGTGATGTGAAGCGTGTGTGCATCAACATTGCATCGATGTACATAGTTTAAGCAGATATGTAAGAATTGTGCATTTCTTTATAAAAGCATGAAAATTTGTATAAATGTTTACAATTAAATACTGAGTATTGATTATTTTTAGACATGGAACCACGTCACCGTTAATCATCTTCAGGTAAAACAAGATCATTTCGGATTATTTGTGGTCATTTATAGAAAGCGAGATAGCAGTTCATAAGATGATTACAGTGATTCTAGTTTTAACTCGTATATTTTCGGCTTAAAAACTTGAATGTTTGTAGCGCCGTATTTCTTAAAGTATATGTGGAGACAAAATCTAAGTTGAATGGGGAAGAAAAATGCCCGTATCAAACTAAACAATGGCACCAAATTCACAGTGTCCGAAGTTGCCCGTTTTTCACTTTGTCCCGAAGTTGGCCACATTTTTTGTGAAATTAATGGAGAACCCTTGGCGATATGCGATTTTCACTTCAGAGAAAATACATGTTTTAAGCACATGATCGGTGTACCAAAGTATTGTTTTAAAATGGACGTCCCAATCCCATATTTACCACAGCATTGTAAGACATCGATGCAATGTTGATTGTACATGCATTCAGCATTAACATTGATCTCGTAAGTAGTTTAAAAAAACGGTGTTATGTGCCAATGTAGGCCTAATCAAAACTATTTCATAGTATTCATGTTTTAGGAAACAATAACAGATGAATAAATTCGTTATCAATGGAGCATATATAATCCGATTGTTCCATTTGTGGCTTTTGGTGATTAAAATGTGATATGACTTGTCGCATTTCAAAACAAATTCACCGAAAAGATCCCCATGAGCTGTGTCCCTGTCTCTCAATGAAATGTTCATGGTTATGTTAATGAATTAGCGTATGCGATAAGAGACATTTCCAGCAAAATATGCCCCCTCCCATTTTTAAAAACAATTTACCAATTACATGAAATGTATATTAAATCAAACCTGGGGGTAAAGCCGTAAAATCCATCTCATGCTAATTATTTTTTTTTTTTTTTTATTTTGTTTTTTTTTTTTTTTAATTTCCCCCTTTTTGTATTTTCTGTTGTGCATGAAGATATCAGTTATGCTGTTAGGGGCCGACCGTCAGTGACAGCAGGGGGAGTTCAAACGTAGGGTTTTGTTTTCTTTTTTGTGCAATAAAACTACAAAATGTCCTCGGTTGATATTCGACAACAAAGCGAAAATTTATACAAATTTTGGATTCTCATAAAATCTCGTTGTCCTTTAAATGAAGAAAGAAGACCGTCTTTGATTACGTCGAAATGTATGTCACAATTAGATCCATGAGAATGTTTATAATGTGTTAGAGTTATGCAAACCTTTCTGCAGTTTTAATGTATTTTTGACCTAAAGTGACCTTTTGTGACCTCTGGGTGACATTTGACCTTTGGGGGGGAAAACCTGCAGGTGGTTCCTAATCCAATTGTTTTCCAAATTTAATTCTCTACCTCTCTGGCCAAATTTGATGCTTTATAACAAAAATGCAACAATTTTACCATTATCTTCTAACTAACATTAGCACTTCATGGTAAATATGGAACCAACTTCGGGACCAAATTGAGAAAACGGGCACTCCGGTCACTATCACGGTTGGTGTCATTGTTAGATACGGCATTTTCTTCCTTCCCCAATTCAAGATTAGATTTCGTCTCCGAATATCATACTTTACAAATATGGCTTTTCAAAACACTCCACGTTTCAACAACTAAAATCACTGTTAACTCATCTTAGAACATGCTATCTGCTCCGAGTTTTTTGGTACTGAAATACTCAGAATTTCGGCTGTAATGCGCCTCATCTCTTTATTTTTCGTCTCCACATGTAAACAAACCACTGCTCATTCGGGGATATACCTTTCTGACGCACAGGTCATGATCTTGTTCCACTGAGGCGTTCCCAGCTCTGTCGTCGTGATCATGGAACATGAAAGAGTACTCTCCCTGCCGAGAAGTGGCCTTGGTTGGTCTAATGCTTTTACAATGAGTTGCCACGGTGATATATTGGGAATGAATTCGTGTTTCGTAATGCAATTAGGGAAGAGCTTCTCCTTCGCTCCTACCTCCATGGTTAGAACAGAGTAAACTCCGTTACAGAATAAAGCTGTACAATCTTGTAATCCTTTGAATCCTTTTACAGAAGAATTTCTTCTAGGCAATTCCGTGAGGTCTCCATGAAGGATGAACCCCTTTTTCTCTCTATCATATATATCATCAAACATCTAGCTGTTTACATCAGCACACAAATCTTTGCCAATAGAATATCCCTGAAAATTGTCTTTCAAACAACACACAAGTCACTTCCCACAGACAGATCATAGCATTTAGCAAGTATCTGAAAAACTGTTTTCACATCAACCCACAAAAATCTTGCTAATCCCTTTAATGTGTATGCTCATAGAAGTCATTGTACCAATCAGCTAGCCAATCTGAAAATGTTTTCACATCAACAACACAAAATATTGGCAGATCTTTTGTGGTAATGATCACGTTCATCACCATTACTCTAATTTCGATATTACCGTACACTCGTTATAAGCCCACCCTTGGGTATAAAGCCCACCCCAATTTTTAAGAACGTACAGGAGCTAGGCATAACCTTGGTTATAATCCCAGTGGTTAATTTTAGTATCAGACAACTATACAGAGCCTCAATTAGGGCCCAAATGCCATGTGTATAGCATGTTGCTATATTACTTTTGAGGATGTGAGGGAAACATTGAAAAATGTTTTTCTCTACGGTACAACTAAGGTCCAGAAAAATGTATCTAGTGAATAATATGCTCGCTTTGAAATATATTTATTTGCAGTTTTCTTGATTTTGCTCCTCAACTTCTAGCCCCTCCCCGGGTATAATCCCACCCCCCCATTTTGAAGTAAAATCTTCTTTTTGGGGGGGTGGGCTTATACCCTAGTGCTTACAGTCTATCAGCTATCATCTGAAGCTATTTAACAACAAACACTGCAAAACCTTTCATAATCCCTCTAATGTGTATGGTTATCTTTCACAACACTTTGACTCTGTCAAGATCAGCCTAGGTAAAAAAATGCAGACCCCTTTTGTGTTCATGGTTTTCTTTACCATGCGTTTTAACCTCTCTGTATGTGCTCAAATATATTGTATTATTAATCCATCAATCCATTGAATTGATGGATTATTGTCATCGAGAGCGGCCTGTTTTAATATGTCGGCTCTTATTTTGCGACACTAGTCGGCCGTTTTATGTCCGTTTTCCCCAAATTCGGCAAATTGTTCTGGAATTGAGTGGGCGTTTCGCCGTAGTTTTTGTTTTTGGGAATTTTAGTGACGGGAGCCAGTTTGTGTTCTTTTCTAATCTTTTTGTCAAGTTCTTGGACATCATCTGATACCATGCTTGTCGTCTTTCTCACTGAATGCTATGGTTTATGTTTGCACCTATTAACCGGTTCTAGTGGGGTTCTTCGGACGAAAATGAAATGGCGATGTGTTTTACCAACTTACCATATCTAACCAGGGCTTGCAGGACTGATGTCAAACACAAGTGCGATTCATTTGACTTGATTGATTTAGTTGTAAACAAATTTCCCTGGATGAAGGTCGCCCGACTATTATATAGAGAACACACAGAAGTTTTTCTATACTTGAGATCAGACTTCAGTTATGTTATAACTCGGGGTATATTGCAACCACGTCTCAAGAATTTTCAGCAAAGTATAATTTGCCTACGTTTAGTAAAGCCAACTTCAAAATATTAAGTCCGTACCTTAGCAAATTAGGTATCGTGGTATCGTCCTTTGCAGAGGCAAGCCTTGTTTCCCATTATGGCATTTATCCTGATTATGCATAGTGTTTATGGTATATTGATGGTTGAAAAGTTGGGGTTGTTGGTTCGACGGCAAAGTTTCGAATTTTTTGTTTATGTATATTGTTATAGTGTTTGGGGTTCTTGTTGAGAAACAATTTTGTTTTAACGCTGAGAAAACCTTATCTGGTTGTCCATTGTTAAGTTGTCCTGTTGGCTGTTATTTTCGAAACAATGGACATTGCTGCGCAATGTATACTACCATGCCCAGCGTGGCGGTTCCTCTAAACGATGTAACAACACGTTGCCCGTTTAAGCCCTTGAAACTGCTTGAAAACCAGTTTCTGGATTTATAAGTGACCTTTGAAAAGTTGAAGGCACTTTAATATATTAGGTTTTCTAGATATAATATTCGATCCTATAATATATAACAAAGAGCGTTAATTCACTTGCGACATCGGTGGGCATACTTCGGAATATTTTTAATAACCCTTACACTGGGATCACGGATAATTCTATTGCGAGTTGGACACAACACGCTTTGCCTTATTTTGACGGTTTTTAAGATATTTGTGTCCGACGGTGCTTCAGCACTACATGATTGGCCTTACATTCGACTTTACCTTTTAATATCCCGCTTCCGTTGAAAGCGGAAATGTTGAAATAAGTGGCGGTAAGCATATCAATACTACCGGAAATCTTTTGGAACCATCTGGCCAGAAATTAATATACATTTTGACTAGGAATATCCTAAAATTGTTCAACAAGATTCATGCGAAATTTGTCAATAATCATCCTCTATTTTTGATAGAGGAATTCCCTCAAAGTGGCATGAACATATGAAAATAATAGAGAATTTTAAACAAAAAAACCTAAACCCGACAATTTGCTCTGCTACCAGTATTTCATGACCACCTCTGATATCCTTATTACGTGTGCAACAAGCGTCAATGTATTTGCTGTAAAAGAGATGCATATCCGCTGCATTAGCTAGCTTGCTGCATTACAGATCATTGTAAGCATTCGTTTGGTAAACTGGAGTGTGAATGGAAACTGTTTAGTGTACATTGCCGTTACCTTCACACGTAGTCAGAACCACTGACCCAAGTCTCAATTGAGTATATATAGATTGGCCCCAATCTAATGAACCCTATATGGCCTTTTTAAGACCCCAGTTTGTCAATCTACATAATAAACACTTCTTAAACTAATGCTATGACAAATTACAGAACCACGGGTCCAGACTCTTACTTATATGGCTCAGAATGACCTATGATGACCCCATGTGGCCCTTTTGACCTCTAATGGCCCCTATGTGACCTTTGACCCCATTGTCAAAGCTATATTCTAACAGAAATCACTTTGTGGGTTTGTCCGCTATGTGTGTCCCTCCCGTCCTTTACTACACGGATTGAATTTTGGTGTGGTGGGTAGAGCACCGAACGTACGAGGTTGGTGGTCACGATTGGAGGGGGTCTTTTGGGGTCAAAGGTCATCCCTGGGTCGTTGTCGGGTAACTTGGCCGTGCTGTTGACGTATGGATATGAGTTTTGGTAAGGTGGTAGAGTTTCGCCGTACGAGTTTTATGGTCACTTTTTCGAGGGGCTTTTTGGGTCAAGGTCATTCAGGGGTCATGGACAATGAATGGTGTGGTGTTGAGATAAAATTAAATGTATAACAAGTAGAAAATAAGTAACACAATTCTGAGGGCAAAAGATAAATATAGGCTTTGTTTCTGACATAGTTTTTCTCCCCACTTTCGGATGGACCAGCAACCCATATTTTTATATTTAATAACAACCCTTTAACTGTTATAGGCTATGCTGTGTCTTAAGTGTTAACATTACTCCAGTGGTGCAAAGGATATTCTACAAGATAATGAACCTGTTGTGATTTGCTGGTTTGCCTTTTTGAAGATTGCTCCATCATTGCTATTAGTGCAAAGTGTTAGTTATAATTATTTTAGTGCCTGGTTGTGGACCTTGTTCCCACTGACAGTCCCTAAAAGGGGTCTGTCGAGACTGCGGAGCCCTGTCAATTTTTTTTTTCGGGAAACTTTTTTTAAGAGCGCTATCTCTGGTGCCGTTCATATGTTTGTAGATGCTCCGTTTTCACGTTAGTTAGGCCTTTAGAGTTGACTTTTACTTCGACTTTTCATTTCAAATATTTTTTTTTTAAATCTCCATATTATTAGTTCCTACTGACCGTTCCTTGAAAGGGGCTGCATACGGCGGACCCTGTTCATTTTTTTTCGGGACAACGCTTTTTGCGCTTTTTTTAAAGAGCTCTATCTCATGTGCGTTCATAACTATGTAGGAGGTGGCTTCGTTTTCAAGTTACGAACCGTTAAAGAAAGTTGACTTTTATTTCACCCTTTTTTCATGTCATTCTTTTAAAAAATCCAAATGGACTAAGTTCCTACTGACATTCCTTAAATGGGGAAAGCTTTCAATTGATCTTTAAAACATATCCATTGGGCTGTATCCCTCTTGAGTAGGTATTACACTGAAATGCTCGCTATTTTTTAAAATCTCTCCCTGATTCGAAACAATCTCTATCTCCTATTTCCAAGATCAATCTCCCTGATTTTCCAAAATCTCAATGTGGCATCTCGCAAAGTTCATCCAGGGGTCGTTTTTGGGTTAACTTGCTGTTGCTTTGACCTATGGATAATGAGTTTTGGTATGGTGGTAGAGTTTTCGCCATACAAGTTTTTGTGGTCAGGTTTCGAGGGTCATTTTGGGGTCCGAAGGTCATCCAGGGGGTCGTTATCGGATACGGTGGCTGTGTTATGACGTAATGGGATCTAGTTTTGGTATGGTGGTAGAGTTTTTCGCCGTACAGGTTTTAGTGGTCATGTTTTCGAGGGTCATTTTGGGTCAAAGGTCATCAGGGGTCGTTATCGGTAATTGGCCGTACATGCTTTGACTTATGATATGAAAGTTTTGATATGGTGGTAGAGTTTTGCCGTACCACTTTTTGTGGTCACATTTTTCGAGGGGGTATTTTGGAGTCGGAAGGTCATGTAGGGGTGGTTATTGGGTACGGTGGCTGTGTTATGACGTAATGGGATCTAGTTTTGGTATGGTGGTAGAGTTTTTCGCCGTACAGGTTTTAGTGGTCATGTTTTCGAGGGGTCATTTTGGGTCAAAGGTCATCAGGGGTCGTTATCGGTAATTGGCCGTACATGCTTTGACTTATGATATGAAAGTTTTGATATGGTGGTAGAGTTTTGCCGTACCACTTTTGTGGTCACATTTTTCGAGGGTCTTTTGGGGTCCGAAGTCATGTAGGGGTCATAATTGGGTAACTTGGCTGTGTTGTCATACCCATCTTGGACGTATGGATATGAACCCCAGCGTGCTAATTAGGTCGAATATCAGTACCTTGGTTTCTCGTTTGAAACATTCCAAGTATATCATCTAACGGGTATACTCCGCTAGCGAAGACCCACGCGCAGCGCGGGCTCCACACTAGTATATACAATTTCTGCAAATAATTACAGTGACCACCAAACCTGCTCAAAGGAACTTGTAGACTCATATATTTAGTACAGTTTGACCTCTAATGACCTAAATGACCTTTTGGCCCCACGTTCACACCTTTGCACATCCATATAATTTATACAGGTGTCTTCTGTCACTGTGTCCGGCTGACTGCATATGTTCGCGGTGATACCGAGGATTGCACCTTCCTGCAATTTGGTGGGTGGGTCCCCTTTGACCTTCCGAAAACCGGTTTGTATTGGTTTAGTGGATCAAAGGTCACAGGGGTCATTCAAAGTCAAAGAGCTCCACTGGGGTAAACTGTGGTATATTCATGCGAGACTTGGTGGGCATGGGTCCGATTGGTGATGATGAAAATTTAAAGGTCATGGCAAGGTCATCAGGGTTCATTCAGGGTCAAAGGAATCGCCCAAACCCGAGGGTCTTCAATCCAGGTGATCGCAAAACTCGGTGATAGCCAATCCGAGATCGCCTAGTAAAATACTTAAAATAAACCCACCGGTCCAGAACTCTTATGCGTATGTACAGAATGACCTCTGATGGCCCATATGCCTTTTGACCGCCAATGACCCTACTTGACCTTTGTGTAACACCCCAAAATATCTAAACATTCTTCCAATTAAGTTGTAAGCCACCAAACTTTGCTCAAGATAACCACTGGCCAAACCCATGGGGCTATTGTCAATTGACCTGTATGACCCTACACATGACCTTACCCCCACAACTAAACCACACTTCCCTACCATCCCAATTGAATGATTACTGCATCATTGATGCACTCGTTAGATCCTTCTGAAGTTCTTTTAACATCAGTACCTAAATCTTTAAGGTGGCCCTCTTAGTTACCACATTTTTTTTTGATTTTCACATCGCACCATTTAGGTTGCTTTAAAATGAAACCTTTTTTTAAATTATATCATAGTACTGATCTTTATATTGGGTTCAAGAAATGGAATTGTACACTTCAGTAAATCTGTCTTATTTGCCATTGTCCATTGAAGGTTAATAATGCCTAACATGTCTGGCAGTGGCACTATGCAGGCACACTCAGATGGTGGCCTATTCCTGAATTAATTTTTGTCCACAAATGCAACACTGCAAGGGTGGATAATTATGTTACTATCATCTACCATATGTGTAGTTAACACACACACATACACCCCCTCACACACACACATGCACACGTTCCCCCGTATATGAAGTGACTCCCTTGCATATCTCTAGCCCTTTACTATGTGTTTGTTGGGTCAAATCGTGCATGACTGACCCTATTTGAGTGGTTCCCCTGGCGTGTTTTTACATTACGAGCGGTCGCATGTAATCCAGCCGTATCTACCTGTCAGGTTACGGACTAAATGGAGCACTTGTGATTGAGGCAAGACTTAAGAAGTACTCATGAATTGCAGGATTGGAAAAGGCTGGACTTGCAGGCCCAGAGAAATCGATCTGTGTACCTGCATACATGGTTCAAATGGACCGATCATGCTTAGTGGCTGTTAAAGTGTGTGTGTGTGGTGGGGGTCCTATGTGGATCGACTATGGGGAGATGGTACCATGGGATATGTGTCTGTTGAAATACAAGCAATTATGCTTACCTGAAAATATAATACTAATACCCCTATTCACTAATTGGTCCAAATGTGAAGTGGGGGGGGGGGGAACTAGGTGGTTTAGGGATGGGGAGATAGTAGGATGGGAATATGTGTACATGTGAAATAGGGCAATTAATTAGTTACTCATTAATTTGTGAAAGTATTATAAGAAATCGATTCTAAAAGGAAGTTAGAAACAAGAATTTTAAATATTACTTTGATGAATTCGTTTAATAAATATAGTTTGCCCTTTATTGAATGAATTAGAGATTCCATTACTGCTCGTTTGGTTTAAAAGACAAATATTTTCTGTCATAACAAAGGGAAAGGTCATGGCTTGTAGGTTAATAAAAGTATAAGACCATTTCCCCAACCGATAGCCCATCAGTTTTGCCTCTTTAAATATTGATCATCCCTGATAAATAAGACTTGTGGCGGGCTGTCCATTCAGCTTGAGCCGGCCGGCCAGTATCTTTAATTTAGGTCAATGGAAGTTGCTGCTGGCCTAGCTAGAACTGACTGTCCTGGCTGCGGCTGGTGGGCAAGAGGACTTGCCTAAGTCCCTTATTTTACCTGTGTACACTTAAAGGTGGCAATGAAGATTTCACATACAGGTGTGGCCTAAAAAAATTGAAAGCACTGATTTTTGCCCAGATGTAAGCTTTCCATCAAAATATCCCCATCTGAAAGGATAATGCTGAGAAATTTCTTTGGTAACAAAAATTGTGAAATCTCTAATTTCGTATAGGAGCACATGGGTTATTTCACATTAGTGTTACACTTTGTAAATATGGAGTTACCCTTTTGGTTCCTTAATTAGCATCCCTTCATTGTTTTTGGTGGTTTTGTTTGATAGACTCCTATCAAGACCAAGCTACAATTGCATTTTCAATAACTTTCAAATATCGTTTCGGTTAATTTGAACGTTTTTTGTTGCATTTTTCACGGAATTTGGATTCTCATTCACATTTTTTAATATGAATTCATTGATATCTCAGATGAATTAATTGACCTTTATTTTGCATATTGTTATTACTGAAAAATTATGAACAGAGTACAGCATTAATGAAACTAATACAAAAATTGACCTATAAATGTGGAAGTATAAGCATTCTTTAAAAGGTCTTTTTTCCCCTTAAATAAAAAGGTTTGGTGTCCTCTCCCATCAACATTGAGGCCCCCATCATTGAAATAAAATGAAAAGCATATCCCAGAACTCCATATATTTAATCTTCATGAATTGTCATAAGTGATGACATTTGACAAATCATTAAAATATTGCATTGGATCTATTTTAATTGCTTTTGCCATTTGATGTTTTCATTTTCCGTTAAACAGTGCGCCCTCTCCAGAACAGATGATTTTTTAATTTATTGAAGTATTTAGGATTTTGAATTACTGTTATGTATGGAAATATGGTATGCTTCAATTTAAAGGTGGTGGTTCTGATTTAGTGTATTGTTTCTCTACTTGATATGAAGCCTGACACTGTCACATACACCCCATCAAGTACCGTGGGACACAAGCTTGCGGTTTTGATGTAGACGCATAATTATGTTGCAAATGCCCTATTCATACTGTGCAATAAGGTGGTTAAACCACTAAAACGGCTTTTTTTTTGTTTATAATCTTTTTTTGGGTGGGAAAAAAAAAAAAAAAAAATGAAATGGATTCGAGGGCTCAAAATTTCAGGACGACAATGAGAAAAATAGGCCTTTCATCTGATTATCAAACTCGATACTACTACCACCGGGTAGGGTCAGGGGGGTCCCCAAAGACGATCGGAACACGCCCCTTTTAACATACAGAGGTATGATTTACCCACTAAATTATTATGGATTGTCAGTATCTCACTATGCTCTGTTAAATTAGCATGTCCTCCAGAAACAAAGGTAGTTTATTTTTAACTAATGTATAGAACTATTATTTTAAAAATAAAAGTTATTAATTTATTAATGAAAATTGATATGCATGGCATACGAGTATTAGAATCAAATAATCCACATTTTCATTTACTGTGAGACCCCCCCTCGTTTTGGAATTGTTTTTTGTTAACCCATGGATAAGGTAGAGGAAAAAAGACCTCAACAAGCTGGAATCTCTTCCTATTGTTTTGAATACACATGGAAAACTTGATGTGATACTGTTTGTACTGTGTAATTGACATAAATTCACTGATCCATGACAATTATTACTCCCTGGTCAAAACCATACCGTATGCTTTTGTATTTGTTTGGAGAGGACATAAATTTTACAATGCAGTTGCCCTTTGCGCAGTTGGTCTCTTGAAAGGCAGATATTATTGATTTTGAACATTTATTTGCAGTACATTCATCCTGAACATGTCAGATAATAGTTCACCCAAAGTTAAATTAAACAGAGTCGTCATAACACAAGTGGATTTGGGTTGTGATTTAACCTCGTACTTGCACCTTTATTACTAAGGTATCTGGGACTTTCGAATTAAAAATAATATTTTGTCTTAAGTTAGATAATTTTATATTTGAAAAGCAAGAGAAGACTTGCAAGTGTAAAATGTATGTTCCACAACAAAATAGTTGCCATTCAACATAACATTTTATTGTTAAACCAACTGTCCTCTCCAGAACATGTAAAGATCACTCCTTGGAGTTCCATTAGTTTTGAGATATGCGACCAATGTCTTACTAACATTTATTATAAACAACAACAGGGTGTGCTAATGAAGACCTTGTTCCCAAACACATCTATGTTTTGCATTTTTCAGGTCCTACAGTTTAGTTTTTCCTTATATAATTGTAACTGTGGGCCACTCTAATGCCATTTTTTAACCAGCCTATGCCATTTAACGCTGTCTGTAACATTGCATTAACATCTGACCTGTTTATGCAGAAATATTGTCATGCTATATCATTAACTACATGTAGTTTGTGCTATATTTGTATGGTTTGTTGTTAACATTGTTCCCCTCCAATACTTTTCAGTGAATGAAGCCCTGAAAGTTCACAGTTAAAAGCTTCAATTGTAATTTGAAACTTAATATTAAAAAAAAAAAAAAAAAAAAAAAGACTTATATAAAATACGTATATTGAATTTAATTCCAGTAACAAAAGAAATTTGACTTTTGTATGCTATTTAATCAAGTTACCTCTCCATATCTTAGATTGCCAATTAGCACCATCCATACATTTAATATATGTAAAATAGCCAGCTGGATGATGAAATGAGTTAGTTGAACATCGATGAGTCCTCAACACCAGAAGCATATTATTGTACAAAAAATGTGTGTAACCGTGATGTTTTTTGGTGTTTATGTGTTAATTGTTAAACAAAATGTCCCCTCCAATTCCTATTTAATCACTGTATTTCAGTGAAAGATTTCATAGGAACATGGATGCCACTGTCTGTAATTTTAGATCTAAATGGCATTTTACCCAGGTTTTCAGAATCTGTACTTTTTTTCCTCAACACAACTTATTTTTGACCCCCCGTGAGACTGAATAGGCACCTTAATGTGAAATACCCCAATACGAAATTCAGCCTGTTTTATATTGAAATATAAGCAAATCAATACACATTTCCCTTTTCCTCTCTATAAGATATTTCTTAGCCAAATACTAGGAAAGAAATCTATAGACTATAATGTCTACTCTATATGAAATACTATTATGACACAATATTTTTGTGCCTCAACATCGCTCACTTGCACCTTCAAGCCAGACTTGGCTTGATCGAAGATGGGGCAAAAACTGAGAACGATGAAAGCAAGCAAGTTTTTTTTTGTTAGCAGCTGTGTATTTTTTGTGTGTATTTTTATGTCTTGTTTTTTCTAATAACTACTGTTGTGATTCAAAAAAAAGTATACAATTCCTTGATAACTGTGATATTCCATGTGACTAATATTTGCATGAATGGTTTGTAACATTTAATTAGAGTACATCTCATGGCATTTTTGATACAAATTTATGGGTGCTAGGTGGGCATGGATGACTGCACACTGAGTATGGAAAAATTGGGACTTGTGCCAACTTTTTTGCCATTGGCTCTTTGAAGCATACAAGACACGTTATGCCTGTGTACACATGAAATCACTGGTTCGAATTGTGATGTTTCATCTCTTTTTTCTACCTATGGCTTAATTGGTGCAATCCCATTGGACAAGGAATTCAGTAATTGTCCCCGTGCAGTCATCCATGCACCATAACCCCATAAATTTGGTATCAAAAGATGCATGAGGATGTACTCTAATCAAATTTTACAACTATCATGAAAATTAGTCGCATGAAATATCACAACTTATCAAGGAAATACTTTATTTTGACTCACCTGTACATGTACGAGTTGACTGTTTGTCAAAAAATGGGAAGTGGTTTATGCCCTAACGGTGCAAAGAGAGATTTTGGGGTACCCATATATTGTGGCCATATATAGTGATATCATATAGATAAGTCCCAAATGATTTCTTAAACTTGTCCTTTGGGTATAGAAATGCCTTGAAAGTGAAGCAAAAGGTGATTTTCATGCTTAATTTCAATATAAAACATACGTCCTGAAATTCAGCATTTGCTGTATGGTAATTTTTTTGTACCAAAGAATAGTGGGCCCTGTAGTGAACAGATCTTATGTGAGTATGGCAAATCCTGATAACATGTGAATTTGGTACACACAAGTACTTTAACATTGAAACAAAAAATTGATGGAACCCGTGCCACACCCCTTCATGGCCCCCGCTTGGATTTCAAAGTTACACAGGGGTAAAATTTTTTAAATGTTCCTATGTGTTGAAAAGCACACCAGATGTCTGTTTTGGTTAACATGATTTCCATACAGGTAGTTTTAATACACCGGTGCTTAAGTTTAGGAATTATGGGGTAACCACTGTAAAAATGGTAAAAAAAGTCAATTTTGGTTTGATACAGGGGTCAAAAATTAAGAGTTGCTCCAATTTTTGTACAATGGTGGGTCAATGTTGTTGGTTGAGCTCATAGAATGAAAATAGGAATAGTTTTGACATCTTACGTGTCTGGTTATTAACCAAAATGGCGATAAAGTCAACAGCTATCAACAGCTATTGGCAGCCATTGGATCTGTTGACCTGTGACCTATTTTGTTGGATAATGTGAAAACTAAGCATAACAGATAAGGCAAACTATCCTTATTTTAATCCTTTAGCCAGGGAACAATTTGCACCACATATTAACTGAATCAAAGCCACTTTTAACTTTTGACCCATTACACATCAAAATGGACTTTTCACCATTTTTACTTTTTTACCTCATAACTTCCGGAACTATAAGCCATATAGATATGGTAAACTATACCTTTTTGAATCCTTGTGACCAGACAACCCCATGTGGTGTGCTTTAACACGATCAGAACATTTTAAATTTTTGACCCCTGTATACCCCCTTAAAATCCAGCGGGGATCCCTTAAGGGGGGGGGGGTTGGGGCAAGTGCTTCCATCATTTTATGGATATCAATTGCCTAAAGTACTTGTGTGCAAAATTCACAATTTTATCCCAGAAGCCACACCGTCACTACATGTCCCCTGCTAAAAATGTTGTTCTCAGCTTATCATTTTATATGGGGAACCATTTGAGTGCCAAATCAGATTTTCACCAGTTATTTTTGTTGTTCCGTTTTACAAGTTGAATAGCCACAAAATATAAAACCTCAAAAATTGTTAACTTGAAGTTCCATGTATAATTTGTTACAACTGAACGAACTACATGCATTCCAAAAAGTATAATTGCACAAAATTTGCCCCTTGAAAGTACTCTGATCTCAGTAGTTGGAAGTATCAGCATGGCTGTGAACTGTGAATTTATGCATACCTACACTCCTGCTGCCTGTCACTGTGTGCAAGGACCGGCCTGACATGTTTAGTAGCCTTGTTATA
>JAMKCH010003122.1:0-92526 GCA_023653785.1 Ophioderma brevispina
ATAATTATGACAAACGCACAACACAGAATAAGTCAAACGGGGAAAATTTGATATGCATTCGTAACAAAGGGTGTCAAACAAATAAAACATGGGGGGGGGGGGGATCTATGGGTACCTAACAGGATGCAGGATTCTTGATGGGATAAGTGAAATTCCAGAGACGAAAGCCAAATATGCCACAGCTTTTGTCCGAAAGCCTTGTGTGTTCTAGGTCAGCTGTAGTGTTCATGATTGGTCACTGGTGATTCCCAGCAGAGCAGTATTATTGAACATTCATACATATGGAAGAACAATTTTCATAATCACAAGAAGATATTCATAGCGGGGGGCGAGGGAGGGGGGCTTGTAGCCGTCGTAGTTCACAGAACCATGTGGTGTGCAAATCTGGATACAATTGTGATTTTTGGTCCACAAGTACTTGAGCATGATAATCAAAAATCTTGATGGAGCACTGCCACACCCTTTCCTGCCCCCCCCCCCAGCTTGAGGCTCCAAGGTCACATTCAGGGGTCACAATTTTAAAACGTTCTGATTGTTTTGAAAAAGTACACCTGTTGTTTGTCTGAGTATAGGGATTCCAAAAAGATTCCAAAAAAAGTTCTCACCCCTAACTCCGAAAACTATAAACAAACGATAGTTTGTAAGCTACACTATTGTTGTAATCTGAGAATCCGTGTCTGTGCTTTACAGTATAATTGAAGCATTTTAAATTGTTGAATCCCCTGTGTAACCTTGGAAATCCAAGGATGCTCTGTTACAAAAAATTTCGTAAATTTACGGAAATTTCTGGCAGCAGTATTTCAGACATTTATGGGTAAATTTACAAAAGTCTGTCAAGTAACGGACCTTTTGGACAGTAATTTTACAGGACAGTTGTCTCATATTATTGGAAAAAAAAATGTGTATTTTAACAGAATTTCCCGTAATTAAAATTACGGAACCAAAAAAAAAAAAGTCGGAAATGCTGCCAGAAATTTTTGAAATTATTCCGTAAATTAAAATTGTTATGTTTTTGTTTTATTTGTATTGTTTTCTAAAACAGATTTTACGGAGAATCTGTTTTCTTAATTTACGGAACTTTTTAACAGTGTGGGGTCATAAAGGGGTTTGGCCAAGTGTTATCAATGCCTAAGGGTGTAAAAATTTATCCGGAAGCGCACACTCTTTCAATTCGGCCCCTGCTATCAATATCCACATCAAACAGAAACCTCATCTGCCTATTCATTGCAGAATCGGTCTTAATAGGATCGAACAGCATCCGGGAATCGCCAATGCATGCACACCATATCGACCACCTGGTTTTTTAGGGGGGGTGAACAAACTGAAGGTATGCAAAATTCATGTTACTGTACCTGTGAACAATGTGAATCAAGTCCACCTACTAATAACATACAATCCCCGCACAGTTGTCGGTACTACACTATTCATTCGAATAGCGGTGTCTTGGTTTGAGAAAACAATGTGCGCTGGACACTGTCTGAGAAAAAAATATGCGATACCGACAAATCTTGGACCTACATTCCAAGTAAAATCACACGAAAAACAAAACAAATAAGTGCAGAAAACTTTCGTGCCAAATGTGTTCAAAGACATTGCAGAACGGGTTCAATCGTAAGAGGGTTGAGGAAACACGTCACTATGCAGCTAATAAAATCTCAATTCCCATGGCGCAGTTCAATATGTCTGATTTATGATACCCAGAAAATACATTGTCCAAATGCTGTTAACGTGTGCCCATGCAAGGCACTGAATTGAGCCCTTGGTAGAAGCATGCCTTACCGCAAAGTGCGTGAAAACATGAGTAAAAAATAATCTTTCCCTAGAGGACATCCAAATGGCAGGCTGTGCTTTCGATACTCTAGGCGAGGTGCCAATCATCAGAGCACAACTAAACAGTTATATGTGGCACTTATGAAGAAAGAGGGAGGAGAGAAACAAGTGCTGGTCAAAGGACACCCCAGGTCATTGGTCGAGAGGACTATCCTTTGAGTAGTCTACCCATTCAGAAGGAATGTCTGCCCTCCTGTCCCTTTGAAGTTGTTAGGGGTAGATTTGATGTAAAAACCTTCCATGAATTTCCCTTCAGTCCAATTAGTGTTCCTGTCCAGGACGTTTAGTCTTGTCCCAGTCAATGTTATGTGGTGTTCGACATAAAGGATCTGCGATGGCCGATTTTTGTGTGTTGCCGTTTGAGTCGCTTTCTGGTGTTCATCGGTTCTCTTATAATGAGACCACATAGACATGGTGTACATTTAAACACAATTTGACTGGATTTCAAATTAACCCTGTACAATTTGACACCCCTTAGGTTTACAAGTTCCACATTTCACAGAGTGTAGTACGAAAGTAGGCATAGTAGGGGTTATGAACGAGAATCGCATTCTAGAAGTTTGGGAAGGAGGTTGAAGATGTTTTTCTATTAGTTTGAAGGGGCTCTGAATCCGAAATTTTGGGTACAAAACCTCTGGGAAATGTGGGGAACTTATAAAATAAGGGGGGTAAAATTAGTACAGGGGTAAATTTGAAATCAAGCCACAATGTGTTAAATGTAATAATGTATTTGTCTCAAGGATAAAAAGGTATTTGGTGACCCCTATAGAACCATGTAGACCCTTGGTACATTTTGATTTTTGCCACTATTACGAAATTCCAAATGGCCAAACATTGTAAAATAAGGCAAGACAAACAATTTGACACGGTTTTTAACAAAATCGGGCAACTGGGTCACGTTTACCCAGGCTGACCTTGAACCTTAATAGGTCTCTACCTGCTTAACTAAAGGTCGGAACCCAAACAAACTATACATGTTTTTAATCCTTATAATGAGACAAATATATTGGTGTAATTTTTTGTTTTTTTTGTGTAGTAATTAGAATTAATCCCGGTACTAATTTTACCCCTATTTTAAAAAAGTTCTCCACATTTCCCAGAGGTTGGACCCAAAATTTGATTCAGCACCCTTCAAAACTTATAGAAAAAACATTTGTAAACCTTCTTCCCCAAATTCATAGAATGGTGATTCTGATTTCAAACCCTACTATAAAGTAGGTTGGGTCATATAGGGTAAAAAAGTTAAAATATGGTTGGTTATTACTTTTAACCATGCCAGTGCCACAAATAAAACCACTGTAGGAGAACATTCATTGACAATACGAGTGAGGCATCTATTCATTTACACAAAACTTAGTTTATCAAAAAATATAAAAAAAGTAAAAAAAATTTTTTATTTCCTTCAAGCCCGCGAAAATCTTTCATATCTACTTACTTTCTTCACCAAATTCCTTCATTTTTTTACAGCATAAATATGAAAAGTAGAAAAATATGCAGATCATAAAACATTTCAAATGCGTCACAGTTGAGTCAAACAGGTCCAGGGTCAAATTTTGTGTTTTTTCATTGCGAATTTTTTAATTCACTCTGTAGACACAGAATGCCACCTATACGGACATGAAGGAGGTCAGTTTGGTTCAAGTGGTTGAATAGACGAACCAAGAGTGCAGGCATTCTACCTCTGTCCTTTGCGTGACAGGACAAGTCTTTCTTACTGTAGGCAATATAGGACCCTAGGTACTTTGACGTCCCTGACCTCTTTTCTGTGTTAGGTACCGATCTGTAGTGCAGATGGTTGATGATTCTCTTCTCATTTAATTTCATGTATTCCGTCATCTTTAGATGTCAGCCAACATTTTCTGCATTTCTTCTTTACTATGGTAGTAGATATGGTGGTATCACATATCATATCCACTGCTTAGAGCTAGAAATTAATGCGTAGTCAAGGCCTGTGAAATGCTGACTTTGGTGGCGACTAGAACGCATGGGTTTGATGGTGGGTCCCTTGTTGTTCGTGATGTCAAGAACTCTGGTCCGAGGATGTTAATCAACCGCATTTACAAAGAGGTGTGGAGCAAGAGTATTCCTTGGAGGATTCCAGTAGTTGTAAGAAAACTACTTCTGGTCTGCACAGTAGGAGGGTTATAATACAAATAATCTTTGTGGGCTGTAGTGAGATGATTCCACATATACTCTGCTGGAGTCTTGTCTTCACGATCGTCACACAAGAACTGCAGAGTATACAAAAGCTTTTATCTCCCACTATATTCCTCCAGTCGGAGTGTTTTCAGGTGAACTTTATCCGGCTTCTACAAGAGAAAAATCTATGATCCAGACTTAACAGCTTCAAAAGTGTTGTAGGGTCTTGAGTTCTTAATGCTATTACAATTCTTGTTACCAGAATATAGTCCATAGTCTCATTTGGGCACGGTGAGTCCACAGTTTAATTGTTTTGAATTATTGTGTTACTGGCAACAAGGTTAAATTGTTCGATAAGTAATCGTGAAAATTTCATTTGTGGACTCGAGAACCCATTGGGGTTTTCATTTTAATCGATTCGAACAATCATTTTTTTTACCCCCGTACAAAACTTTCTCCTCGTATTCTATTACATAGCCCACTAAAGCACGATTTTTATCAACCTTTAATTTTTAATACATTTTTGGGGAACAATGACACAGTATATTGAACAAAAAAGTTGTTGTTGTTAAAATGCAAGGTCAAATCAGAACATTGTTGGACTAAGGCTAAAATAAGTGATTCTAGCATAGGTTTGTTGAGTTTATGAGTATTTTTCAACACTTCTCTTCTAATTGAATTTAATTGCATAATTCCAATTAACATTTACCCACACAGCAACATATGAAAACATATCCAGTTGATAGGCATCCATGCGATTGTGACTTATACAGAGTTTTAACCGATTTATTTTCAGAACGGGGACATATTTGGTTAGACAAACAGGTCACGTGGGGATTTATTGACGACCGAAAGACTTTTATTTTTCACGAGTGTATCATGCGAAATGGGTACTTCAAAAACAGTGAACAATTTCACATTCGTTCATATCAAAGTTCTGTGTTTATAGTGTGGGTTGGTGTGGATTCCCGTGGATTTTCATGCTAGAATTGATTTTGGTGCTGTTTGGGTTTCAATAGGACCTAATAATCTGTTCAGAGGAAAAATGTGGGTGCAAATTTTCGGACTGATGCCCCTTCCTGCAAGGGGTAGTTAAAGTTAGTAAGGGAACAACATTAAAAATGAGTCAAAATTTGTTGAAGTTACACTAACGCGGTTCGTCTCCTCATAAGGGTACAAAAAAAGCAATTGCCAGACTGAAACAGAAAAAAATGCATTTAATGATTTGTTGATATCACTATTGCGACATCCAGGGAAAGTTCTGGTGAACCCCCATAGACATGTAGACCCTAGCGACATTTTGCTAAGTAATTAGCCAACCAAATGTCACATTACTGTAACTAATACATTTTTGGGGTCCTGTGAGACATACAAAACAAAACTTATCACAGTTCAAAACAAATCTGAGAGCTTGGGGTAAATTTTATCCAAGGAGGACTTGAACCATTATGGGGCTATAGCGCTTTAACTAAAGGTCGGAACCTAGGCAAATTATACTTTTTTCTAATCCTGATAAGGAGACGAAACAGGTAATGTACATTAAAACACCATTGGACTCGATTTTAAAATTTTCCTGTTGTAGTAACATATTCCCCTTGAAGAAGGGAAGGGGCCAGCAGTCCGAAAATTTTGCACCCCATCAGTTTCTGACTGTCTGGTTCCCTACTTGAATGAAAAAACAGCAGAAAAAGAAACTCAACTTTAGCACCAAAATCCTACGGGAAATATTTCATTGACATACCATAACCACACTATTTATAGGCGTTATAGCATAGCGGATTTGTGCAAGAAATATGCCTTTGGCAAACAGGTACGGTACAGCCGAAGAAAAGAGAAAAGAAAGAAGTTTTGGCTATACAGGGTGGACCAATAAAACTTTACCCACAATGAACGCGATATTTTTCCACGGTACCCAAAATTCAAAGTGATATTTTCGACGTTCTGTCATTGATATCTGTGGATTTTATTTTATCATAAGAATGGGTAATTGAGCATTCTTGCTCTGAAAAAAAAATGTTCATTTTGGTTGAGTGGCTTTAAAGATATGGTTCTAACGAACAAGGAGTCAGCAAAACAGATATGCTCCATGGGTATTCATGATGAATGATAAGTACAAAATTGTTTTAGCCACCGGGCTTTTCAGATCCTGAAATTATAGCATTGACAGTTTGTACTAAATCACCAGTTTTCTGTCTTGGGTCAGGGCAGGGGTTAGGACACGATATGTGTTCGATTTAGGCCCATTGGGGATTTCCATGTTCCGTGGACAAGTCTGTTTGGTGACGTGTTGTTCAGTGGACCATATCGTGAGAACCACTCAACCAAATGAACAACAAACATTTAATTTTTGGTAAAGTTTTTATTGGGGTCACCCTGTAATAGAGCGTCACAGATTTATGTTCACAATAAGGGGAACTGAAAGGTTAATAGGGGATGATTTGCTAGAGGGACAACGGATTGTTGAAAAGTAGTATATCCAAATGTTCGTCTGGATAGGATTCGAAGTACCAAAAAAGTTGTTAACACTCGGGCAAAGGCATAAATTATTTGGTATGATCTTAAAGTCAAGCTTTATTTGTTCGTTAGTCCATTCCGTGTCCGACAGGTAGAACAAACGTTATACTTTATCAAAGAGGAAGAGAAGCGCAAAATCGGAATAGTCCGATTTGCATTACAATTTGTAAGATTTCGAGAAAAAATTTGATTTTGTACGTACTAAAATTTGAAGGTATTAAATATGACTACTGAGCATTGTAAAATCCTTTTGAAACTTCAATATGGTCATTCAGTTGTGAACATTGTCTTCATGATGAGAGTACTACGTTGAATACGGTTTTCCAAAAATTGAATCAGTCAGTCACTGTCATTAGCAGACAATCAATTCACTAAATTACTCTGAACCTCTAAATCAAAACCAAGCCAGGCAAACAATAGACAGAAGAGCACAAGAGAACAACCACGGGGTGGTGAAAAACCAATTTCAAAACCAGTAGTCTCGTGCTGGGCGCTGACATTTTGAATCTTGCACGGAATAATTATTAGTTTGGGTGCTTTGTATACACACATAATGTCAATTCGATACAAACAATCCGGCCAAAAATATCAGTTTTGTTGGATGTTGGGTGCTTTGGTGGTTAAATTTTGTCTACCAATGGCCACACACCGAATGAAATGAAACCTCCGTCGTCTGATTTAAATAAAACGCCTCAATGAATAACATCTTTTCACCTAAGCGTGCATTGCAATTTATGAGAAAAAAAGATGATCTGAGCACAATGATCCAGGTGCACTATATTACATGGCCACCTCTAAAACATACATCCAATTTGTATCACTACGCTTAGTGTATATGCAAAGCGGCACCACAGTATGTGGAAAGAAAAGCGGAGGCAGCAATTGCTTTCTATGTTGGTCTCTATGTTTCTTTGTGGTCGGCAAAAACAGCGAGACGATGAATTTACAGATGAACGTAACGTTTGCCTCTCTATCTATATAGAACCTCTTGATAACCAAACCCAATGATGACCAATAGGGCAAAAAGACTTGGAAGCCGTCGGAATTAGAACTAGACACCAAAGACCCATCACACTATGAGATAGAGTTGTCTCAACTCCATAGGTACTATTCGTAGTACTTCCATCCTCAGTTATTTAAAAGACACCCCCTGGTTTTTGGGTATGATATAATGTGCCCAAGGCACACAAGGTCAGTTCAGTTCAAATGCCTTACAAGTAAAACCCAATGAACTGTTCCTGTAGGATGATTATATTGTAACTCATAGTGAACAGATGCCAAGATCAAACCCAGCATCTTTCTCATGTTAGCAGAGCTGTGTGGCAGAATCCACGATCGAGCGCTTGGTAAATAAAACAAGTGACAGGAATCTCGAAGGCTTCCTTTAATGGAATAACACAATAAGATATAAAGCCCCCAAAAAAGTAACGCCAGCATGTCTAAATACCCAAATAAGGTTACAAACCATTGGTCTCTGTGACGAAAATATAAAATGATATCCAAGTTAGTCGGGTTTTTTCGGAAATTTTGGAAACCTTTCTTGAGCTCCATTGTGATCAATATCGCCAACACAAGCCATTTACGAAAATGTGTCACATTTTCAAAGTTGCACTGAAAGACATTTATACAAGGTTACAATCAGGGGGGTTATGTTGTAAAACGCACAAAACCAGTCGTCCGTGCGGTGGCGCTGAATTTGAATATTGCACGGAATAAATTATTAGTTTGGGTGCTTGAGACACACATAAGGTCAATTCGATACAAACAATCCGCCAAATATCAGTGGGGATGTTGGGTGCTCTGTTTTCTTTGATGGTCGGCAAAACATGCGAGACGGTGAATTATAAAGATTACGAACGTTTGCCTCTCTCTCTATATAGAACTTCTTTGCGTACAATAAACAAACATGAATTAAGTGACCACACTTCATTGGAAAAGACTGGCGGTCTTTCATGAATGGCAATCAATATGGCTAGACCTTTTATTCATCTTTTAAAAAGGGAGAGATTTTCTTATAATGGGGATTGTGTTGGCAATATTGAATCGCAATGGGTAAGAAGGGTATCAACATGTCGGAAGAAACGAACTATTAGCCCTGGAAGCTAGCACCACATTGTAACCATCTCAAGTACAAAAGGTTTGGTGATAAATATTGTTGACAGACTGCGGAACTTGAAACTTGATTCTTAAGTGCCGCAAGTGGTGCCTTAAGGAGCTGGGGCCAAAACAAAGTTGTACAGTGGGTCAAATGATAATATTTGATCCAATCATGTTGAAAAGCCCAACACCATGTATGTGTCTAACCATTAAAGGAGTCAGAAATGGGTATAGTTTGTAATATGTACAGCCTAAGTTTCAGAGTTATAGGCTAAAAACAGCAAAATTCAATAATAAGGGTCAATTTCAGTTGTACAAGGGGTCAAATTTTAAAGTTTTTGCTCCGTTTGGATAAAAAAAATGGTGCAAAATTATTGGTGGAGTCATAGGATTTAAATAAGGAATAGCTTTGACCGTCTTAAAGCTTAGTTTCCGATGTAGGGGGCACAGAAGTCAACGTTCCATTGCATTCAATGGGGCTGATCTTGTTACCCCCCCTAATTTCTTAAGCAAACATTTGAGACACTCAAAACTATTCCTTCATTTTATCATATGAGCTCCACCAATATATTGCACCATTTTTTATCCAAATCGGAGGCAATTTTAAAAATTTGGGACCCCTCTGTTCAACTGAAAATTGACCCCCATTTTATTGATTTTTCTGTTTTTGCCTATAACTCTGAAACTTTAGGCTGTAATATTACAAACTATACTTTTCTGAATCCTTATGGTGGGACACATAACATTGGTGTGCTTTCAATCTTGGATCATATTTACAAATTTGACCCTGTTACAAACTTTGTTTGGCCCCCTATCTTAAGGCACCACTGCGGCACTTAAGAATCACGGTTCAGGGGTCCCTGTCAGTCTTCAACATATTGAAGCACTCAAACCTTTGTACTTGAGATGTGTTACAAAGGTGTGCTAGCTCCGGGGTTAATTGATATAACTTTATGTTTCCGTGCAAATACCAAGGTTGTAAAAAAAAACAAAACAAAAACCTATGGGGGTATTTAGAATGATGCGTTACTTTTGGGGGTCTTTATTTTTGTCCCTTTAAGATGGAAAGAAGATTGCCTTTGAAATCAAGGTCAAGGTATTCGTGATGTTGCTTCACATTGTCAAATGCTATAAATAAAATCGGAACACATTTTCGATTTTGATAAAGCATCTTCTTTGTTCTACATATCGGATTGGATAACCTAAAATGGCAACATTTATAAAAGCTTAACATTTTTGTATCAAAATGCAAGTGTAACTTTTGTGGCAGCTTTAACCTTTAAGTAATTTTGTGCAGTACAAGTATGGTTTTGGAACTTTTATCAAAACGGCTGCTGACAACGGCCTTCCAATATGAAATAGCCGGGAATAGCGTCCATGTACGTGCTACATTATCCATTAGTTGTTCCGGGTTCAGCAAAGTCAATACTAGACGTCATTTCGTGAGAGGGTGGCACTATTTCAACAATGGCCGGACCAGAAATTTGGCGTTTTACGGTTCGGCCGTAAGTTACAATGGGGGATCCAGATTTAATACAAAATTGCTAACCTTTTGTGAAAAATACGCATTTTGAGCATTATCAACACAACTCTGCCAAAAAAATCCAAAATTTGAAAATTGGGGCGCTTTCTAAAAATGTGCTGTAATTACTTTAAGTTGTTAAACAACGACATCAGTGGCGTACCAGACCTTTCACAAATGGGGGCGAAGAGGGGGTGCCGAGGTATTTTTTGAGGGGGCGAATTTGGGTTCTTCTCCATAAATCCGATAGTTGTTCTGCCCCCGCCCCCCGCTGGTTACGCCCACTGCTGAACGACATGGTATAGTAAGAGAAAATAACTTTTTTGAAGTAAAGTAAAGAACTAAGAACATTTTATTAATAGTAAAATAAAAAAATATACTTGAAATGACAGCAATAAAAATAACAGAAACTTAATGGTTACCTGCTATTTATGACTTCATAAAGAGATAACTTGTTAAATACTTTATACTAGGCTATAAACACTTGACTGAAATGCAATCACGGATATTAATGGCATTCCATTCAAAAGGACCCTGAATTGTTTGAGCATATCAGAACCCCTGGCCCCATAGGAATGGATGGAAGGAATGTAGTTCGAAAAATATATCTGGAAGTATATTATTTTTAAACTTAAAACATGAACCGTACCTTTCGTCCAGGCAAATCATACACAGCGAGAGGTCCCGCAGGAATGGATGATATTTATTTCCTTAAGTAGATCGAAAATATATTTTAAACTTAACAATAGAGTAATCCTTATGACGATCGAGTGTTTTAACTTTTGTAAATCAAGGAGCAAAAGCAGGTTGGGCCAATTGTGATCATTGTGACCTTTTGCGATTTGCAAACATCTTTTAAAAAAGAAAAAGTGGTGGTTGTTTTGCTCTCAATATTCAAAGAGTTCGTTGGTTTTCTCCTAGAATGTCGTAGGCAACTAGACAAACAAGATTTTTGGAGTAATTAGAAGGTGCTGGACTAAAACAATATTTGTTTTGCCACATTCAATCGGTTGTGACAAAATACAGGGGGCAAGGTCTATACAGTAGTCGAAATTTTGAAGTGTTCCGATTGTGTTAAAACATGTAACTGTAGAGTACATTGTCAGAATTAAAAAGCTTTAAAATAAGGTATAATTTGTCTTATCTAAGGCTTAAAGGGTGACGACCCGATTTAATACTATTAACTTTTCGTCTTGATTGAATGACCTTGACCCCAAAACACTATTTGTAAAGTATCGCGCCTATATTTCAATCTATTTTGATATGAGAGCTAAAATCGTGACTTTGTTACATACAGCAGTAAAATAATATTTGTCGACCAAAGATTACTCCTATTGCACATCGTTTTGACTAAAATTAGATAAAATGATGTCTCATAGGACTACTTTGTATATTTTTTTTCAAGCGCTTTAGCCTTATCCCCGCATCACAATACTGTCGTATTTGTCCATTTTTGAGGTTTAAAAAAAACAAAATGCGCACGAATGTTCGCCATCATTAGTTCAATTGAATTCTAAACCCCTTCACTTTTTTCCTAAAAAATCATGTTTACAACAAAAGCAAATTACATAACAAATTTAATGAGGATTGACCAAGGCCATAGACCCAACTGGGGTCCACCCCTGATATTATGTTACAACATATCTTAAGATAAGTACATACAATCAACAAAACAACGATAAAACTACAAAGTTCCAAAAGGTAAAATTACCTAAATAATAAGGGTTATAATTAAGATTTTTTGCCTTTTCCCCAAATTTGCTCATATCCGCAATTTCACATTACTGTCGTATTTTTAAAAAATTGACAATTCATTTACACGTTTTTGTTTTATCTAGCGTCTATTTTGCCGCCTCAAAATAACCGATTTCGAAATAAGCTCTATTATGACGTTATTTCTATCGTAAGTACGCAAAGAAGATTTTCACATAGAGATGTATTTTACGTGCATTGAAAAATAACGGCGTAATAAGCGTCGTATTTTGGAATGTACATTATTGTTTTCACATACAGTCTACAGACTTATAACTTTGTAGACCAATTAAGATAATATTATTGTAGTTTTAAGTTTCATATATGATAAATATTGGACTTCAAAATGTTTTCTCCAAAACAGTAAAGTTTATTTGTTCATCACAGTATGTGATGTGGGCGACATATGGATAAATGAGAAAATAGTCATGTGCATGCCAAAGAGAAAAATAGTCTTTGGCACATGACAAAACTACTTGACAGACACAAACTGAGCACTTAACTTTCAAATTATGATCTTGCATAAACCATGTAAACCTTGCCTACTTATATTTTGTGGGCAAAAAACTCATAATTGTTGGTATTTCATCCCTTCGTTGGATAGCACACGTTATTCAAACGCCTTTGGTTCATTGCATTGCAACAATCTCTTTCATAAACTCCTAAAAAAAGTTTGGAATTTTTTTTCAGACATGTATTTCTCATTTAATTGAACATTTTATTACACTCTATAATATGAGTGAAAAGCCCAGTTATTCCTCTGTACAATGACACCAAAATGATAAGAGTTGATTTCTTCATGGTTGAGTGACATTCCTTTGAATACTGGTAGGTCTGAAAGAGAAAGTGCCAAATTTCAGTACATGTACTCCATTTAGGGTTGCTTAAATTAAGAGGATTAAGTTATGTGCCCAAATTGATGAGTTTGCTGATGGCAGGCCACTGACGTTTTTTAATCCGTTCATTCTCAATTACTCATTGACGATCCTAGCTAGATGCGGACGGGCATTATCGTCTTGGAGAACTGCATATCGTCCCAATTGAAGGACATCAGATACGGCAAAACGCATTGAGAATATTGTCCCCGAAAACAACAGCACTGTGCTCAATAACAAGTGTTGTCTTCCCAGGGCTGCCTCCACCAAAAGTTGTCGCTCTTCCAATACAACAGAGAGGGAAACGTTCACCACGTCTTCTCCAAACTTTAACTCTAACTCCAATTTCCGAAGACAAAATCTGCATTCATCTGAAAACATGAATTTCTGTCACTATGTTTAAAGGTGCAATGAGAGATTTCAAATAACAGGTATCCCTAAAAAATATGAAAATTCTGATTTTTGCACCAACGTAAAGCTTTTTATCAAAAATGTCCCAATGTGAAAGGAATAAGCTGAAAAAATATTTCTTTGGTACAAAAATTGTGAAGTTTCTAATTTCGTATAGGAGCAAATACTAAATTCAGCCTGTTTTATATTGAAATTAAGCAAATGAAAATCGCCTTTTGTTTTCACGATCAAGGCATTTCTGTAACCTAAGATAAGGTAAGAAATATATTGGGGTCTTATTTATATGAAATCACAACATATGACACAATATATGGGTGCCCCAAAATCTCTCGTTGCACCTTTAAATTCCACTACCGGTGATGCTGACACCACCTTAGCCGGGCCCCAAGCAAGCCTGATGATGAAGCCATTGCTAGCTTCTCCAACCTCCAATTCCAAAGAGCAGAGAGTAATAAACCTGTTTTTATGCGGTGTTGTCGCCCGGGGTCAACCGCTTTTGGGTCTCACCTTCCCATTACCAGATTGCACGGAATTTTGTTTTACATTTTGATACAGCACTTGGGCTTACCCCAACATTGGCTACAACTTGATTCTGGGATGTGCCATCTTCAATTTCCCCCATGACACGAGCCTTCTGCACATTTGATACTTGCGGCATGATGAGACTATTCAAAGACTCGGGTTCAAAGCAAACCTAATCCTCTTAAGCTGTTTAGCTCTTAAACTGAGGTATTGAAATTTGGCACTTTCTTTTTCAGATCTACCAGTATTCAACTGAGTGTCACTCAACTATGAAGAAATCAATTCTTATGATTTTGGTGTCATTGTACAGAGGAATAACTGAGCTTTTCACTGATATGCAATAAAGTGTAATAAAATTTTCAATTAAATGAGAAATACATGTCTGAAAAAAATGTCCAAACTTTTTTTTGAGGAGTTTAGATTTTCAACACATCTTGTCGTACTGATCCAGTGCTCTATCACGGTGGGCGGGAAACTTGTAATCATCAAAACTCAGATATGCAAATGACTTTCTACTTGTAAAATAACAGGTATTGAACGATAACACTTGCAGTGAAGAGTCAAATAAGTTGGTATAGAAACTGAAACTTTAACTGCAAGAGGACAAAGCCTATCATTGGGAGGTAGTGCAAATCATCAAAATAGATGGGGAAGTTGAGAAGAAGAAACTGAACGATAACATCTGCAGTCAATGGCCAATGAAGGTGATATAAAACTGAAGACAAAGCCTGCAAGTACAAAGGCAGTGCATATTAATAGTGCCACAATAGTTAGGAAGTTGAACAGGCTAACAGCTTCAAACACCGAGTTATAATATGCTCATCCACCAAGGACACGGTTGAGTGGGTTGTACTTGTACATACATTGACATGAACTGACCTTGTGTGATCTGGGTATCATATATCACACCCAAAACCAGGGGGTGTATTTTCTAAATACATTGAATGATAGCTACTGAACTGTGCCAAGAGAATTGAGATTTCACTAGCTCATAGTGAAAATTTTAGACTCTGCGAAACCCAACAATGCAAACTGCACAATCGGGGTAATTCAATGATAAATAATCCAATCATCTATCGACAGCGATAAAAATGAAAATTGTCAAGATTGGCAGGGAGACTAGCCCGGAATGGTTTGGAGGGGCGGACCTTAAGGGGGTTTTCATTAAAGGCACTATCAGTGATTTTCAAAATCAGATAATTGAAAAAAAAAGCATCAAAAATCTGATTTTTGCATGTTTGTAATAAGTATAGGTTATTTGAGTCGGATATTTGAGTCATTACTGTCCGTACGGACACTTACTGGAACACGTAATTCTTATACTTGATCCCAACTTTTATTAGTAAACAATGCATAAAAATCGTCATTTCTTGACAAATACGGCGTGTTAAGCTTAGCCACTTACAACTATTTCCAATACAAGTGCAAAACATAGATTTTGATGAAAAATAGGGACGCGGTTTGTTTAAATTTGAAGAAATCGCGAGTACGTCATATGTGGTGTCAGGGATTAAAGGTCATCACGGGATATTTAAGGACATTGTTGAGAAGGCTGAACTAGAAATAGATTAGGGTCTGGTATCTTGAGGTAATTTAGCATACTGTGCAATATCCAATTGCTCACGCTGAACTTCCATTGCAATTAAAAACATTTCCATACACCCTTGTGCACCCTCAACTTTTTTACCCTAATTGGATAATTATACTGAGTGTACTGTCACAAACCTCATTCCTGACATTTGCATATTTTGGAAAAATCTTAAAAACTCACCATTATTGAATTAAATGTCCCTTTTGAATTTGGCATTGACAAGGCTCATTCTTTAGTTGCATTAATATGCTCCTTTAGTTGCTGATATTGAGAGCTCTGGCTTATGGGGACTTATAATTGCCATCGAAATTGGCTCTACAGGATATATTAGTCCTGAAAAATATTAATAGACTCAAAGAAATTCTTAATCAGTGCAATAGCCTGTCAACCTTAAGCAATTTCGTGATGGCCTGTCCAAGTTGGCTATTGTGTCTTCTTTTAGCATATTTCACGCAAAAAATGAGCCGACTTGGATTATAACCCACCTCTTTTGGAAATTTAGGCATTTTATCATTCTATTTTTATCAAAGTCTCTTTGCTGTACGTGTGTGTTTTTAGGTGTGTGCACTTGCATGCTTGGATGTGTGTTTGTTTGTTGGTTTTTTGTCTGTGAGTGATTTGGTTGGTTTTGATGTTATTGCGTGTGTGTGTGTGTGTATGTGTGTTTGTGTGTGTCGGTGTTGTGTGTGTGTGTACGTGTGTGTATGCAAACGTGTGTACGTGTATATGCGCTTATTTTTAATGTGCTTTGTATGTGTGCTTTGTGCTTTTTATAATATTTAACTGTATGTTTCCTTATTGCGTGTTAAGTACCCATTTCATTCAAATCTGTCTTGCGTGCCGCTTCTTTTAAGGGCACTGTTCTAGACTCTGTATATATTTGATGTTTAATTCCTTTGTTGTTTTTAATCAATAAAGTGATGATAAATAAATATTTAACCCTATGGATAAACAATAAATTCGGCCGGTTTTGCCGATAACTTACAGCGGTAACTTATCCATAGTGACTAACATGCGCGTAACCGGACCTGAGCCTCGGGGGGGGGGGAGACTCAAGAAGTTTTCCCCATTGCTGTACCCGTATTTTTTTCCATTCGGTTCGAAAATCTGAAGACCGGGGTGGGGGGAGCATACTGCGTCCTCCTGGGTACCCACACAACGCACAGACTCATTAGTCCTTTCTCATTCCCCTTTTAGCCCCGGAGCTAGCAAACATTTGTAACACATCTCAAGTACAAAAGGTTTGAGGATTAAATATGTACACAGACTGACAGGTACCCCTGAAACACAATTCTTAAGTGCCACAAATGGTGAATTAAGGAGGGGGGCCAAGACAAAGTTTGTACAGGGGTCCAAATTTTTAAATTGATCCAATCGTACTGAAAAGTACACCATGCCTATTGTCCAACCAAAAGGGATTTATGAAAGTATAATGTGTGACTAAGGTCTACAACGTAAAGTTTTGAGAGTTATAGACTAAACACAGCAAAATCAATAAAAAGGGTCAATTTCTCAGTTTTAAACACTAAAAATTTGACCCCTGTACAACTGCAATTGACCTTTTTATTGATTTTTGCTGTTTTTTTAGCCTATAACTCTTTAAGCTTTCCATTGTAAGATAGTAACAAACTATTAAAACGAATAACTGGTATACTTCTTAACCATTTCAAAATTTCAAAATTTGACCCCTGTACAAACTTTGGCTTGGCCCCCTCTCCTTAAGGCACCATTTGGGTTGCCCTTAAGAATCACGTTTCAGGGTCCCCTGTCGTCTGTCACATATTTAATCACTCAAACGTTTTGTACTCGAGATGTGTTTCAAATGTCTGCTATGCTCCCGGGTTATTTCCCCTCTCCTCTTCCTTCTTCATCTTCTCTTCTTTCCTCTTTTCCCTTCTTCTTTCCACTGTCCTTCTCTTTCTTTGCTCCCTCTCCTCCCCCTTCTTTTCTCCTCTTCTTCTGGCGTTCTCCCAAATTTTTTTGGCTTCTTCTCTTTCTCCGTCCCTAGTTATTTTCCGGGCCTCGGGGGAGGGGGGGATTACCCCCTGTTAAGCCACTGCTAACTTCAGGGTACGACAGAACGTTTTAATATATTCCCTTATTTCCCCTTGTTGGACTTAGAGATGTTGGATGGAGTAAAGTACTTGTTGTCTCTCTATATGGCCTACAGAATTGACAACAACCCATATTCCACTTCACCCAGGGCGAGGCAAGAAACCTGACACCGTTCCGGGGCGGGCAATACTCAAGAGGTTTTTCCTCCCGATTCCTGTACGGTAGGGTCCACATGTTTTCGGCGAGTGTCCAGGGGGCGGAGCCCCCGAATGCTCCTGGGTTTGCATCTAGAAAGATAAAAAGTTGTGTTTCAGAGCACAATTCTTTTGAATAAATATTTCCTTTCCTTTTCCCTTCTTAGATTCTTTTCCTTCGTTGATTCTTCTTAGTGCTAGAACATGGGTGATTAGTTTTTCTAAAGCCATTTTGTTTCCAACGAAGAAGGAGTCCTACGTGTGGTCGCAATCAGATAAAGAGAAATGAGGACATTTCCAGAATTTGGGTTTTTTCCATATTTGGAATGCTTACCAATGTATTAGATCACACCGGAAGTAAATAAGCCGAATACGCCGTCTTTATGTAATAAGATGATGATTTATTATTTTCTGTCATGCACGACAGAAAATCAAAGCACGGTTTTCTATAGGGACGATTACGAGAGCGGGCAAGTTGCGGTTTTCTTTTGTACTTGTTTATCCAGTAAACCTTCGAAACGTTCTTGGTAGGTGGTCTACAACCGATCAAGTGCAATTTATGAGAACGTCGTATTCTCAACAAAAAAATCTCCTCCTGCCACTTTAAGTAGCTTGCGGTTAAGCATTTGCACAGTTGGCTGGATAGATCCCATTTCTTGTGAATAGGGATAATACACTGTTGCTCATAAAGTTGGAATAAAATATTTTTTACCACTATTTATGTAATGATTCTTACAGTGTGATACCTAGGGTGTATATCGCCACACTACTTATTGATCAGGCTCTTCCGAACATATTACCATGAATTTAGTTCACAATTAACCTTTACAAACTGTGTCCTTAGCCTGGAAGGAAAACGGGGTATTTGAACAACAGATTTAAGGATATTGCCCGGGATTTTGTTACAATTTGTTCACATCAGTCAGTTTTAAAGATAACACATTTTTGGGTGACTTCATGCATCGAAATGTTCAATAGTATTGTTTTAAATGTCACTAATAACGAGTATGGCCACTCCTGGCATGAATCAGTGCGTCAAGACGTCTAGTCCATAAGCTGCCATCATCAGATTTTCCGTTCGTTGCACCCACTTAGTGATTAATTTTCCCATATATCACCTTGAAGGGGATGTCCCCCTGACTAGGGTTAGGTATGTTTCCGCCCCGAAAAGCTGCACGTTAGCGTGTCCTGCCCATTTCAAAATGGCCGCCATTGTTTTATGTAAAACCGCCATTATAATTTCATTACAGATAGAAATGTTATCTACGACTACACGAAACCAAGCTTTTAACTGCCTGAAGGAGCTTAAATATCTAGGCGTCCAAGATGGCCGCCGCAAGGAGGCATATCTTGCTAAATGAACTTAAAATGGCAAATTGTTGAAATAAGAACCTGGGTGTGATATTTTGGGATCTCCAATAAGAATTTATGGCATTTATATTTTACGTACAGGCTTGTTTTTTAAAGATGGCTGTGATTACATTCACTTTAGGGTACGTAAATCAGGAAGAAAAGCAGCCCTACTCATCTTTTCGACGTTAAAAACAACACTTTCTAATAATGACCCTAAATCATTTTCAAAATTTAAAAATGTTAAAGTGGGGTATTGACTTGTCCTAGAGAGTGCCGTTACTATAGCTGGTTACTACTTGGGCCATATAACGTAGTTTAAACTGACTCTAAAAATAGGAAGACAACAGCTCATATCAGCCTGATACAATAAAATCATAATAAATGAGTGTGGACTGTATTTAAGGACTACTCAGTGACGTCATAGGTGTTTCCCAGTAAAATAAAAAATATGCTTATGAAGAAGTGAAAAATTGTCCATATGTAGGAGGAAAATTTAAATATGGTGACCTAAGTTTCTTTCGAGAACATCAAGTGCTATCTTTGTTTCTGACTTGTACGACAGGCTCCTTCTCTCTCTCTACTGCCTAGATCAGCTTCCTTCCCAGCGTCAACTAGTGTTGAGTGATCTGCAATTATCCAGAAGTACGAGAGAAAATTGCTGGAAATGTTATCAATAGTTTTCGTTATGGTTCTTATTATGTCGAAAACGATGGTCCAGGGGTGTTTTCTTCTTGATTTATGTCCCCCGGGGCAGGTATAACTGCCGCCATCATGAGTTGTGATCATGTCCGCAATACATCAATGTCAGTAATCTCTTTTTGATGCTCCAAAAATATTACTCGCATTCTAACCCCATCTATTTGTCAATTTTAGTACATTTAACAAAACATGCCTCTTACCGGCGGCCATCTTGGACACTTAAATGTTTAAACCCACTTCAGGAAAGTAAAACATTAATTTCCGTTTCTTCCTGGATAAAATTTCTATCAATAATTAAAATACAATAGCAGTTTTTCATAAAACAATGGTGGCCATTGTGAAATAGGCAGTACGCGCTATTGATTGTGCAACTTTTGCGGGGCGGAACATACCTAATCCAGTCAGGGGGACACCCCCTTCAAGGTGATATATTGGAAAATTAATCACCAGGTGGGTGAACAAACTCGAATTTTTAAGGCCCGTACAGAAACTGGCTTATGGACTAGTCGCGGCATACTATCCACAAGGATGTTCATGATTCAATGGGGCAAGCGTTCCACTTATTGGTCAGATCCTGAGCTAACTCCTGTAAGTTTTAAGAAAGTTGTCCCTGTCATTGCTGGCTCGGCCTAAGGCATCAAAGGCATGCTCGATACGGGTTCATAGGAGTGGAGCAAGCAGGCCATCCATGGTATCTGCTCCACCTCTTCTGCCTCATGAAATTGTCTTACTACAGCGACCCTGTGTGGCGTGGCGTTTCGTCTTGCACCCGAAATTTTTTTCCATAACCCTTCCTTTTGTGACAGGCATGGTTTTCCAGAATGTCCAGGTACACGACGGCGTTCATGTTTCCATCTGGAAACCACCATAATAAAACGACCCATACCATCACAGGCCGCCACCATCTTGAGTCAATTCCTGAATACAGACATCGCGGAGGTTCTCACCACGTAATCGAACGACCCCTTTGTCTTCCATCTGATAGTCAAGGAATGCAGCGGCTCTCGTCCAAGACATATTTCGCAAGTGTCAAGCTGTTAATCTTCTGTGCCCCTATCGCCAGCGAATCGATCAACCCTGTGGTGAACGGTTAGGCGTGGACTTCTGGTCATTCGTTTTTGCTCGGTAACCATGTTGAAGCAATCTCCTATTTTCAGTTTGGCAAGAAACGTTGATTCCATAGTGTCTTCTCCACAAACGACGAAGACGGCTTGTAGACGGCTCGTCGGCATTTTCTGGGCTCTACGGCACAGATTAAGCAGTCGGCGATCATCTCGTCTGGTAGTCAATCGTGGTCGTCCTGGAGATTTTTGTGGCCCCAAATGACCAACCTCTCGATGATGTCTGCGGATTTTACAGACCGTACTCTGCGATATCCCGAGGAAATCAGCAACTTTGGCTTGTTTGAACCCTTCTCGTCGGAGTGGAAGCACTCTTCAGCGTATTGACAATGCCGTTGGACGAGGCACAGCTTAGGAAACCTGTGTGTCAGTTTTTGTTGTAAAGGTAACAACCAACACTGAAAAACGTGGGCTCATTGTACACAGGCATTGTACACAGGCAGATTGACTTGGCATTTGGCAATGTTGGTATTAAGTGGAGATCTGTATGCATGTACCCCATAGTTGGTATCAATAATTGAGTTTTGATTTTTCCAAGGTTCAGGCTACCTAACGATAGCAAACCAACTAACCAAGGCAACTGTAATTTGAGAAGAATAAGAACTAGAAAAATGGAAAATGAGCTATGAAAGGTAGAGTTTACTCGTGCCATAATCTGGACAATACAAGTGTGTGGCGCACTTTGGTAAATGACCAGCCTGCCACCATGATAGATGGTTTTTAATTTTTATGAAGACATGCACAAATGGAATTTTTTGGTGTTTCCTTGATGTCAGATATTCATGAGTTAGACTAGAGTAAAGGCTCTTTTATGGAATAAAGCTGTACAATCCTTGTAATGCTTTGATCCTCTTATAGAAGATTTCATGTTAGGCTAATTCCATGCAGTCTTACATGAAGGATGAACCAAATTTTGAATCGGAGTTGTAGTGTTCATGAAATCTTCCAACATCTCCTAGTGTTTAAGGTATTTGCCTTTGGTGTACACGTGGAAGGTCCAAGGTTCAAATCCCAGTGGGATAGTGAAAAGGATTACCTGCTCATACACATCTCTTTTGTTTTCATTGATTTATTATATATTATAAAAATATTTTCTGAACGTGCATTGTACTGCACATAGTTTTGGTAGAATTTCTACACCTGTGAAAGTTCATTGCCCTGACCATTATTAAAAACCATTCTTGTAAGCGAGTAACAGACTGCGCATCAAGAAGACACTATCTCTGATGATGGTCAGTTCTCTTTTATCCAATATTTGCCATCAGATTGCAGGGCAGCAGATCTGATCAGATTCACTAGCAGTTCTCCTTTATGGAATACCTGCCATCAGATTACAGGGCAGCAGATCTGATCAGATTCAATAGAGATATGGTCAGTTCTCCTTTATCCAATACCTGCCATCAGATCGCAGGGCAGCAGATCTGATCAGGTTCAATAGAGATATGGTCAGTTCTCCTTTATCCAATACCTGCCATCAGATTGCAGGGCAGCAGATCTGATCAGGTTCAATAGAGATATGGTCAGTTCTCCTTTATCCAATACCTGCCATCAGATTGCAGGGCAACAGATCTGATCAGGTTCAATAGGGCGCTTGCACGGGAGGTCAATAGGTTAACTTAGCCAGACCTGCCTCCAGAACACTCCAAACATGCAGAGAATACAAAGGAATCACCTGGAGAAATAACTGAAATGTTCAGGTGAACCAGGTGCATGCATTGAATTCTTTGCATCCTTGGATGATCTGGAGGGCAAACAAAAGTCCATTCAATATAATTTACCTTCCATGCAAGGGCCCTATAGAGATATGGTCAGTTCTCCTTTATCCAATACTTGCCATCAGATTGCAGGGCAACATATCTGATCAGGTTCATTAGAGATATGGTCAGTTCTCCTTTTTCCAATACTGCCATCAGATTACAGGCAGCAGATCTGATCAGGTTCATTAGAGATATGGTCAGTTCTCCTTTATCCAATACTTGCCATCAGATTACAGGGCAGCAGATCTGATCAGATTCAATAGAGATATGGTCAGTTCTCCTTTATCCAATACCTGCCATCAGATTGCAGGGCAACATATCTGATCAGGTTCAATAGAGATATGTTCAGTTCTCCTTTATCCAATACCTGCCATCAGATTGCAGGGCAGCAGATCTTATCATATTCATTAGAGATATGGTCAGTTCTCCTTTATCCAATACTTGCCATCAGATTGCAGGGCAGCAGATCTCATCAGATTCATTAGAGATATGGTCAGTTCTCCTTTATCCAATACCTGCCATCAGATTGCTGGGCGCTGATTGCATAGATAGCGCTGGGAGGAGACGGTCCAGGAATTGATTTCACTGCCAACTCAATTGCTGAGCAACTCTTCGCCACAGCTGTTTGAAAGTCTCATTTATTATGACAAAACGAGAATAAAACAAAATATCAACACTTTTGACAACTAATTTAGAGTATTTATTCCACTAACTACATCCTGTGTAAATTTGATGAAATTTCATTGTGGGCAAATGTGATTTTTCCTAAAAGTCATATAGGCATATAGAGGGCGCTATAACATACAAATTTTGACCTTTGTAGGCCTAAATGGCAAGATTCCCGCAATGGATTTTTCTGATTTTTGCGGAGCAAGTAGCTCTTACATGTCTCTATATACTTATATCAGTTGTCAAAATTGTGTCGCCATTACTTAAAATTGCTCTAAAAATAAAAGAGACAATTTGCATGGGGTCAAACTGATCGCAAATGGTCGTTTCAAGGATATTGATAAGGATCACACTCGCTCTGTTAAAACAGAGGTCATCAAACTTCGTCGATCCCCTGGTGTGGACGGGTCACTTTCAACACCCTTCTCACTAGATGAGCTCACCTCTGCTATCAGCCAACTAAAGAGTGGGGTCTGATAATATACCAGCGGAGTTCCTGAAGCACTGCGGCCCACAATATTTTGAATGGCTCCAGGAGTTCTACACATGTTGTCTTACCAACCAGTCCTTACCCAAGATCTGGAGGAGGGCTACCGTCATCGCACTCCCCAAACCAAACAAGCCTGTTGACAACCCCAAGACCTACCGCCCAATATCACTACTGTGTGTTTCCTTCAAACTCCTTGAGAGGCTGATCCTGACAAGGCTGGATCCTGACCAATCTTCCTGATTGAAAAGCAGGATTTCGCCGTGTCCGGAGCCCTGTCCATCAGATTGTAAAACTCACAAAATAATGATATTGAGTAGAGCTTTGAAAAGCGTCGTAAGGCAGGTGTCATCTTGGTGGACCTCATTGAAGTATATGACACTGTGTGGTACCAGGGCTTGACACTCAAGCTTCTCAGGACCATCCTGGATCGTCATCTTGCAAACTGTAGCTTTGTTCTTAAGACTAGTGACGGAAGAGCAGTCAACTGCGTCGTCTGAGGAACATAGTCCCACAGGGATCAGTGATGGCTCTCATGCTGTTGAACTTGTATATCAACAATTTACCTCATCTAGACAATATGGCTACGCCGACGATCTTGCCCTGTCTCTGGTCTACAGCGCTGCTGAATATGCCGCCCTAGCATGGTAAACTTACTGAAGATATGGCCCTACTTGCAGCATATCTCAAGATCCGGAGACGCAAGCTGATGATACCAAGAACACCTCTACTGCCTTCCACCTTAACACCAAAGTGGTTTATCGGCAGCTTCAAATCAACCTCAATGGAGCGTCTCTGCCATATAATCCTACACCAACTTATCTGAGAGTGAAGCTTGATCGGCAGCCTACTTATTGGCAGCATTTCGAGTGAATATGTGCAAAAGAATCTTCAAGGAATAACCTCTTTGCTGGATCTTTAAGGGGTGCAAGCCCATCCACTCTACGTACCACCGCCCTGGCTCTGAATATGCTGCCCCAGCATGGTACAATAGCTCTCACACAAAGAAGCTGGACACAGTACTCAACAAGACCACGAGAACCATTACTGGCTGCCTTCGTCCCACTCCATCTGAGTTTCTACCAGTGCTTTCAGGCATTGCACCTGCAGTGCTCTGGAGAGAACATCACACGCATAAACTGGTGAATAAGCCTCTGTTGGGCAGGAAGCACCTGCTGTATAACACTGTCAAAGAATTACACCAGCTCGGCAGACAGAGACTGCACTCTTGCCGACATGCTGCTAAACTCTCCAGCTCCCATTTCAACATCTTACAGACATGGAACACTACCTGGCTAGATACACCAAGACCAGACCAATTCACTATCACACCTGTGACAGAACTCCCACCTGGCAGCAATCTTCCACGTAAGGAATGGGTCACCTTGAACAAGATTAGCATAGGAGTCGGTCGTTTCAACAGCAATATGCACCGATGGGGGCCGCGACCATCTCTAACCTGCCAATGTGTCTCTCCATCACAGACTGTGGATCACATTCTAAATGGGTGCCCTACCTTTCGACCACCAGTGGATATAGACTTCTCAACCAATCAACAGTGAGCTAACACAGTGAGGTAACACAGCATAAACACTGCATTAGTTGCACTGTTCAAGGGCTTATTCAGATTTAGTGCAAGTTTTAAAAGCACGGTACCTTTGCAACAGCCGGCAATTGCATTTGCTTCTCAATCCTAGTGAAGAAGGAGGTGACATGGTCTACACTGGTTATATAATGTTTTGGATAATTGCATGTAGATCAGTTACTGAGTTTCATTAAACAGACTCCTGTACCAGTCGTGTAACCAGCATTATCAGTTGCAGAGGGACATCAGCATTTTACTTTGTCCTTCCCATCTCCTTTTTTCCTGTCTCCCTTTCTCTAGACTGTCCCCCAGTCTCGGCTCTGTCTCTGGGTTCATGGCGCACTTGGTTAAAAGATAATGCTAAACTAAACACCAGAAGATTTCTCAGCTTACCACCCCCTGGACATGCAAGTCCTAATATCAAGCCTTCTATCAACCAACTTGTCCACAGAATGCAAATTACACAGGGCTCTGGAATTACACTAACCGGGAGTAGCCAGTTGTAGAGCCCAGTGTAATGTCAGTCGCTTAGCTTTTTCATCACTGTGGACCCGAGGGAGGGTCTAACCTTTCTCCCCTTCTCATCCCAATTTTTATTCTTTGTCACCCTCTTTTGAATCTGGGGACAGTTCTCCCGCTTCCCCTCCCGTGGCTATGCCACTGACTGTTACAGTCTCATGTACTATCTGCAGTGTGCAGTTGTCAGTGTAATTACCTTGATTACTTGAATTACAGCTGTTAATTTTATCCAAAAAAAAAAAAAAAAGGTTGTCACTATGGAAAATCCATGAGATAATGACCTATCTCACTTTCATTTTCCAAGTTATTGACGTAAAGGATGCTGCATGATGCTGCAACCTTGAACCTCTCACACAATAATAAACAAACATAACTTATTTTAATTTGATATCCAGGATTTGCGGGTGACAATAAGGAAACTTGAATAGAGACAACACAAAAATGTGTTTAAAAGAAAAACAAGTGCAATGGGTAGGATTTACCAAATAAACCAGTATCATTACAACACAAAAATGTGTGAGAAAAACAAGGGCAATGGGTAGGGAATTACCAAATAAACCAGTATTATTGGAGATATAAAACTAATTTTTTAAAAACTATTTTCAAAGATACTGACAAAATTGGTATAATGATTAAAACTGGGAATGAGACAAAACATTGAGCATTTCTTTCATTTTTTTTTAAAAATAAAGAGCAAAATTACATCTTTTGCATGGATTTTCCTATATTTGACTGATTATTAGACTATGTTGGAGACTACATTACATGATATATTAAAATAAAGTTCCATGAATAAAGTGAACATTTGGAAATAAAAAAAACCATCTAATTCAAACTGTATGAGGTATTTGGCCAACATGCTCTAGTATTAGGTAAACCAACATCTAATGCATGCAACATCACCAAGGTCAGCTTCTCAGTGGTGTGCGGAGGTCTTGAGCTAAATCAACATTTTGATGGTGATAAACTGTTCGTATCATAATTTGGACAGTCAATTGACTTAAATTCCTCTACCGATAGACAAATCATTTTCTGGATCTGGATAAATACTCTGAAAAGCTCAACTTGAGCATCACTCAGAACGGAACTGTGGGGGTTGCTCATTCCAACTGCAGATGACTTTGCAGTGCAGCTTTGAAGGAGTTTGTGTTGGTTATTGAGGTAATATGTTCAGGTAGGTCATTCTCTCGCCATTTTGGGGGAAAATGAGTGAAGATGAGATTGAGAGCTAGACTGTGGTATAACAAGCTGGTTTGGTTTACAACTTCTCGTTATCATGCGTCTATGTGATGATGGAGGTTCTTGTAAGTTGAGGAAATCTTGAATGACTAAAACGAAGATATATAATTTTGTGAAACATAACCAGACTGCTGTACTGTCTTCTGCGTTGAAGAAGTGGTAGTTGCATGTTCTTTAACATTGTTGTGACGGAGCTGGTTCTACTGTAGTCTTGAGTAATGGCACGTGCAGCCCTGCGTTGGACAGCCTCGATCTTATCAATGTATTTCTTGGTGTGGGGAGCCCATACAGAGCTGCAGTATTCCACTTGAGGGCGAATCAGGCTCTTGTAGGCCTGGGTTTTCACATGAATTGGGGCTTTAGTCAAATTTCTACGAAGAAACCCGATTACACTGTTGGCTTTGGCAGTAATTTAATCTATATGGCAATTCCATTTCATGTCAGATGAGAGAGTGACACCAAGGTATTTATGGTGATCTGTTTCAGACAATCGGTGACCAGATAGAGAATAGGAATGGATAATTGGAGACCGTTTTCTTGTGAACCGGATGACCCTGCACTTATCAGGTTTGAAGTTAATCTGCCATTTTCCTTTCCCATTTTTCCAGCTTGTGGAGGTCTTCCTGGAGGGTTTGGCAGTCTTTGTTGTCTTCAATAGGATGAAAAAGTAAACAATCGTCTGCAAATAGGCACACGTTTGATGTTAATCCATCTGGGAGATTGTTTATATACGGTAACAGTTTTATTGTTTTTTAACAGTATACAAAAGAGCTACCTGATCTATGCTATAACTATATGCCTGTCAACCAACTTCATTGGTTCACACGTCTGATATAAATAATGTCACAGATCATAGGCAGAAATCATGCAGGAAGTGGATCATATCCCCTCCCTAAAACTAAAAAAATGGTGAGAATTCACACTGCTAAACACCTAATTCGAGGTCACCAATTTCACCTGGCCTACGTTCCATGCTTCCACTAGCAAGTTCAAGTTCAACTCAGGCAGAGTGCCTTGTTCAGTCTGTCAGACTTTTTCTTGCATTCTTGCACTATGCCACCCACATTTGTTTGACATTACAACTGTCACTGCCCCTCCCTCTCCCCCTTCCCAAACAAAAGTGTCCACATGTTTGCACTTTCAAACTTTCCAACTTCCAATTTCACTCTTACACAACATGAACATGCAATTTATACATGTACATAATTATCCCCGCAGATATAACGGGCCATAAAATGAAAAGTCGACCTTGAAGGCTCCTAAGATAACCATTTCACCAGACAAAATGTAAGGGGTATTTCCCCCTAGTTATTCATGTGCCTACTACACATTGTATAACTCATCTGGTGATGCTCCACTTGCAGACAACCACAAGCTGCGTTTATATGGAAACCGGTCCTTTAAAGGATTCAAATTCACTAAATTTTTCTTACATGGATGCACATGGGAGACTTTTCCCATATTAAAGCAGATGTCCTGTAAAGAAAAAAGATTCAAACATACTGATTTATTAAGCCCAAGTTACATGTACAATCACTTCCATTCTTTAAAATAATTTTGACGTTTACATTGTGTGAAAACTGCAAGAAAAATTATAATACAGACTGTCTCAAAAAAAAACCATACAATCAAAGATTGAATTTTTTTGCCAAAATCTTAACTGACTGTTAACGGACTCTTTTTCAGGAATGTTTCAGCTTTCATGAGATTTTTAGAGACATTTGGAAAACACGTTGTCTGAGACATTTGGAAAACACGTTGGTCCAGTTTCGGCTATCCCGATATCAACAGAGATGCCATTGAAATCAACTTCAAGACATTCTTTATTGAAAATTAAAAATTAAAAAATGCTATAAAGTGCTGTGACTCCTTTGAAATAACATAATTTGTAAGTTCATATATCAACAATGCCAATAAAATTCAATCCAACAGTCTTGTGTCTCAGCTTTACTCCAGGTTTCAGCAGAAGGAAGCAACATCCAAGAGACACAACTCGTTGAAAGTAAACTAAGGCTTGAACACCCAATCATCCTATCCTTATAATTGTTTTTGTTCAACTTGGTTTCCTCATGTTGTTTCGCCTCGTATCTTGAGGAAGTAGTATGGAATGGGGAGGGAAAAATTGGTCCTCCCCATTAAAAGCATTGGCCAGCACATTGTCCCATCCCCCACGAGACTGGGCTTCCCCTTAGTTTAGCAGGTAAAAATGTACATGAATTCATGAGTATTGACCCTCTGAGAGTGAGTCCCCTCATTTCCCCCACAGCATTAATTCTGGGGCTTTCATTTTGAAAAATATATATTATAGATCAGGGCATGATAATCTGATTCTAAATATTTTTTGATTGAAAACTTTTTAATCCCACAAATGCGACACACCTTGTAACGTTTAGTTTCTTGAACCTCAAGTGAAACTGGCCCAAGTGGTATTTATTCTTGGTGTTACACTGACAATATCTTCCGGTGAGGGTGCATCGAATTGGAGTGAATAAAAACGAGCGATTAGCTTAGGATCTGACTCTACAAATCAAAATATCTACAGAGATGACACCAGTTTATTTTTTTTAAATTTTTAGTTTGATTGTATACTTTTTTTGGGACAGTCGTAAGGATGGTTGTGACATCACTGCCACCCTTATTGTGCACCTGGCAATGCTCCTTGGCAGATTTCTGGTAAAGGCAGGACAGCCTCACACAGGGGCAGAACAGAGGGTCAATTGTAGAGGGGGCAAATTCCAGTTTTGAGGCAAGATTCTCCAGATAGAGGTGGTGGTTTTGAAAGCAGATCTTCATTGTTGGAGGGAAAATTTCCTGAGAGCGCAAAAAAGGGCTGATTTAGCATGCTTTTCAAGCTTTTTTTCCCCGGTCAAAGCTCATCGGTGTGGGGGAAACCTTCCCCCGGCCTGTTATGTACTGAGACATACCTACCAGTGCTTTTTGTTGTTGTTATGTGATCTGAGAAGTGCTAGATGACTCATGTCAGAAACATCATTTATAGAAAAGTTGCTATAAATAGCTTGGGTTTCCAGCTCGGATTAGTGAAAGATTGAAACCTATAGGTAATTTCCAATGATATATTTATTTATTAGAACTCAAAGGTCGATCTTGGGAACCGGTTACCTCTTACGACGCATTGAAACCAAGGCGAGACCATATTTTAAGTGGAGAACGAGGCCGGAGGCCGATTTCTTCCACGCGCAAAAATAATGTGTCGCCGGGTTCAATTCGTCGTTAAGAGAGTACCGGTTCCCCAAAATCCAACTTGATTTCTCATCTTAAAACAGCTTTATCATTTAAGGTCAGCTTAAGCAAAATGTCGCGATACTTTACGGTTAAAACAACAAGAAAGGGGACTGGCCATCACCCAGTTTGAAAACAAATCGTGAAAACAACCCGCTGAACGCAACAATCATACGCAACGAGATCCAACGTTGGCAAGCGACGCGCGAAAGTAGCAAAACGCGGTCTGACGCGAGCGCCTTAACGGAAAATAATCGTCAATACGCAGTGGTTACTACCTGGGTTCAATTAAACAAATTGAAACCGGGCATCAGCCATTAAATTGTTACATTTTGACAGCTGTTTAAAGAAGGGAAATATAATGATGATGTAATGCGATTATAGAGATGGGAAAATAGCTGTCAGTATATATTAGCGAGCTTACCAAAGAAGATGCCAGTAGTTTAATTGGTGAGCTGCCGAGGGACGGTGGTGGATTCTGCAACAGGAACTTTGCAGAATTTGTGGGTGTTGATAGTTTTACATATCCAGACTGATATAGGGCCATTCTTCGGTCCCGTTTGTGGACCAAAACCGGTTGGATTTTTACTTTCAGCCAATGCTGTTTGGCAACGTAACCAATCTGTTATTACTTTTTACATTATTAATTAAACCCGTCAGTCCCAAAACCTAACCAAAAATAATGTTTCCCCTTTTGGGAGATTGCGTTATTTTGTCATGGTTGCACCCAAAGTTTGGGTAATGTGGACAATCTGATGGTCCAAACATGACCAAACTTTATTTGCCCCCCATGATGAAAGAATCAATCAAAGGTGAAAGGGGAAACATTATTTTGGTTAGGCTTTAGACTCAAGGTTATCCAATATAAATGTAAAAAGGAATAACAGATTGTTACTCTTTGACAAACCAGAATTGGGTTTGGAAAGTGAAAATCACCGGTTTTTGGTCACCAAATTGACCAAACAGAATGGCCCTATATGCAGAATATTGTCTCACCAAGGATCACAGAACCCCATCATTTTTGAACCACTAGCACAGTGTTTGAAGTCTCAATTATTATGATTAAACATAATAAAACAAAAGAAGATCAATTGCGACACAGGCTCTTTTTGACAACACGTTGGGATTATTTATTTCCACTGATACATCAGGTGTGTATCTTTTTAGAATTATGTGGGGGCAAGTACATACAATTTTTACAGGAAATCTGTTTGACAGGTCTTTTAATGATAAAGGGAATTACAATCATGACCTTTGTAGGGTCTATATGCAAGATTCCCACAATGGATTTTTCTGAGTTTGCAGAGCTGCATGTATCTGCTTATATCAGTTGTTCTAAAAATAAAGGAGACAATTTGCATAGGGTCAAATAGCAAAAGGGGCAGTCGTGAAAGGGTGCAAATTCCGGTAAAGGCCCTTGGTATGCCCCATGGATACCCCTGCCCCTGAACATTCCATAATTCATATGGAGTTCCAAGGGGCACCTATGACCCACTTTCTGTAGCAATTGAACTCTTACTTCTCAAATGAGAACTTTATTGAAACTTTAACCTTTGAAAACATGGCCACAAGGCCATACAAGGCCATACGAGGCACACGGTCAGACAGACTTAAGGACTGGTAAGTGTCGCCTCCTGCAATTCTGCAGGCGACACAAAACAATACAGCAAGTAAACTTGCGTCATCCCCTCGCAAGATGGCAGTCTGAAACATGACCTCAAATGACTTTTGACCTTGGCTATGATCTTGACTCATCCACATATGAAGGAATCCCCGACGTGCACTCTTTAAAGGTGTTGTTCTGATTTGTCTCTATTGTGTTCTCTACTTGATATGAGAGCCTAGCATTTGCACATCAAGTACCATGGGAAACAAGTTTGCGGTTTGACGGTTAAGGAAGCAATAATATATTGCAAAGCCCTAGTTAATACTGTGCTAATATTGATGGTTTTAACCAGTAAACAACGGCGGCTTTTTGTTACATTGGGAATGAAAAGGATTTGAAGGCTCAAATTGCAGGACGGGCAATGAGAAAAAGATGGACTTTCATCTCATATCAAAAATCGATACTACTTCAGGTAAATCAGGGGGTCCCACAGATGATCGGAAACACGACCTTTAAACAGAAGTCTGGTTTAAATCGGCTTCAACTTTTCAGAGAAGCCATGAAAACAAAAAAACCTACCAAAAAGGGAAACAGACATACATATGGACATGCGCGCTATTGTGCAAATTGCCCCTCGCTTTTCAAGCCAGAAGGATTAGTAAAAAGGACTGCTATGATCACAAGCACCTTTAGGTGATACCCAGGTTTGTATACATGTAAACATGCTCCAATTGTGTGACACAGTTATAATGATTCATGCAGACATGATGGGCATGAAGCCAACACATACAGTTATATTACCGCCCATGCAGCATAATGGGACCATGAGCCAAAACACACACCTATATAATAACTCATGCAGACATAATGGCTACATGAAGCTGTACATGACCACAAATAAAAGGCTGTGAGATCATTTTTGTTTTCACATGACCAATATGCGTTCTAGAATAAAGAGCATTAGCCCCATTCATCCGGTGGGTATTCATCTTCATAACCATGGTAAAATTCCTGGAAGACATAATGACATTGGACCGCAAAAATCAAAATGATGCAACATGGGGCATTATTCAGGAGTGGGAAAGGAGCTAGCACACTCACCCCGAAGGTTCTATCAGTCGGTTTTTTGCTCCACACACCAAGGGAATGGATTCCTGGTTACGGGTATGGTAAGATTTTTATCAGAGTAGACAGAATGAAAGGCATATTACGTACTCATCTAGACTAAAAGGCCATTGGCTCATTCATCACGTGGGTATTCGGACGTACATAAACCATTGTCATAGTCTCTAGGAGACAATTATGAAGATTACACGCTCTACCTACGGCCAAACAAGGATTTGATGCACAAGGAGTTTTAGATGTTGGCTAAACACTATAACATTTTTCTTCATGTAGTCACAAATAATAGGTATTGCATTACCCATTTGTCTCTGATGTTATTGACTTAAGGGATATGATGTAATACCCAATCCACAGTCAGATGGTAGTATACGGGGGGGGTTAGACTAGACATGTTTGGACTCATTTGCATCCGTTTCCTGAATTTTAATATATGTTAATGAAAATTATTTAAAAAGGGATGTCAAATACAGAATCCTATAAATCGTGATGTACATGTACTAGTCAGGGGGCACACGTCAAACTACTTCAGAAGTTTGCCAAGTCTGATATTTTTACATGATCTTTTTGTTTTTATGAACCAATTAGGAGTTATTTTCAACTTGTTGTCTAATTCTCAGTGACAATTTTCATCGATTGAGGCACTTTTTAAAATGGCTGCCCAAATGGTTAAAAAAAAGCACTATATGAAAAATAAAATAGCTTGTGTAAGAAGTGCTTCAGAAAAATGTATTAGCTGGTTTTCAATGTGGACCTATTGCTTAACTCATATTCAGTTGTTTTCAACCTAATATCAAATTATCAATGATGGTTTCATCAATTGAGGGTGTTTTTTTTTCAAAATGGCTGCCAAAATGATTTAAAAAAACCTATAAAGAACATAGTCATGTATACTGTGCTTCAGAAAATATGTTGAGTGTGATTTCAAATGTGGACCTTGATAATATACTCATAAGGAGTTGTTTTTAGCTTCATGTCAAACTCTCAGTCACAGTTTTCAATGATAGAGGGCACTTTTTTTCAAAATCTTCCTGGTAAGGTCTTCGGTGTTAGCTCGATCCAGAGGTTCGAAAGGGGGCTCAGCTAGGAGCCCATTTCAAGTCCCCTGTTGGAGAAAGTGACTTCTGGGCGGAACTCCTGACAATATTCTATTCAAGAGGGATTCCGGACAGGTGAATTAGACACGGTAGATCCCCTGAGAAGCCATGATGGACAGAAGCTGCGGCAGTGTGGCAGACTCATGGAGCGTGTTGCTGGAAAAGCCATTTGAGGAACTCTGCCTTGTAAAAAAGGTTCCCAGAAAGGCCTTATATTAGGAATGACTTTGTTGTCTTGGCACCATGAGTGGTACTTCCTGATGCGGACATTGTAAGTCTTTCTCGTTGAAGGATGCCTTGCCTTTCCTCCCAGGTCAGCAGAAAGGCCTGCTGCCATGTAGGATCCGATGAAACTCGCCATACAGTCAGGTGAAAGGTCTGAATTGTCACTAGAGGAACTTGAGTCTTGTCCGGGCCGGTTCATCAAGAGGTCTTTCCTCATCGGGAGGTAATACGGTTTCGCCACTGTGAGAGGAAGTACTTTAGGATTCACATCTGTCTGGCCAGTGTGGGCTATTAGAAGCATGTTGCACCCGCTGAATCTCGAGTGCTTCTCCAATACCCTGGGTATCAGCGCTATCGGGGAACGCATATGGCGAGATCTGCCCCAGCTGATCATCATTGCATCTATGGCGAACGCCATCTGCTCCGCTCCCCAGGAACAGTATGTCGGGAGCTGGTTGTTCCCCGCCGCTGCAAAAAGGTTGATTAGAGGCCACTCGAGTCTGTTGAAGACCACCTTGCACACTGTTGGGTTAAGGTGCAATTCCACCAACAAGCCCCTGACCTAGGTCGGGGCATGGATGGTTGTTACCCTTCTCGATAGGGTACCCGCTAGAATGTTGTCCTTGCTCCCTATAGATTGGACTTCCGGAACTCGAGCCTGTGGCGCTGGCACCAAATCAGCAGCTTTGATGTGTCGTTGGACCTAGAGTCAGGCTGGGAGTACCTCCATGGGCTGCGTGCCCAAACTCGTGCGTAACCCTACGTGTATACGAACTCATGTGTATGTCCTACATAACAGCCCTTTCATACCAGTTACACAATACTTTGGACAAATTGGTCATGCATGGCATAGTATGCGCGTAGATTTTACGACTGAGTTTCGGAAAGGGACCAACCAAACTTGATTATAGTCACTACGAGGTTGTTGCAACGTAGGGTCGTCTGGTCCTTACCTTGGGAAGGAAGGCGCGTAATCCAGACGAACCGCCCACAGAAGGTTGATGTGATACTTGGCATTGCTGGGGCCGAGACCTGCCAATCGGCAGCCTTCCAGTGGCTCCCTTCACGTCTTGTATTTTTCATGGTTGGCATGGAAGCTGGACTGTCCGGGATAAATGTTTGTTAGTCTGCACCCATCTGGGGTGTGGTGGACCTTTGGAGAGACGTCTATACCCGTCGACATTGTCTCTGCTTGGGGCTGAACTTGATGTATCTAATACGCAGGGCATTGGGGAAGGACTGCTGTGAGGCGGCTATTATGCCAAGAAGCCGTAATACAGTTTGGCTGGAGCTTCTGCCTGGGGAGGTAAAACGGTTTTCCGCCCCGTACTTTCGTGAACCACATCTGTCTGGGGCAGTGTGGGCTATTAGAAGCATGTGCCCTCGGATCTCGAGAGCGTTCTCTAGCACTCTGGGTATCATCGCATCGTTTGGAACGCATATGCCAAGATCCTGTCCCAACTGATCGTCATGGCGTCCGTGGCGACGCCATGTGGCCGCTTTCAGGAACATGTATGTCGGGAGCTGGTTGTTGTCCGGCCGATGCAAAAATGTCGATTAGAGGCCACTGGGGTTTGTTGAAGACCACCTTTGTAACTGTTGGGTTGAGGTGCCATTCCACATACATGCCCCTGACCTTGGTCGTGGCATGGATGGTTGCTCCCCTTCTCCACAGGTCACCCCGCTAGAATGGTTTCCTCTCCTGGAGATTGCTGCCCCATGTCTGGGCACCATATCAGCAGCTTGGATTGGTCCTTTGTTGTTTTTTGTGACATAGAGGCAGAGCAGCAAAATTCGGGTACCTCCATGCGTGCTTATATAAGCCACCATGAGGTTGTTGTCAGTCGCAAGGGCGATCGTCTGGTCTTTCACCTTGGGAAGTAGGCACCGTAATGACAGGCCGACTGCCCACAGCTCCAGAAGGTTGATGTGATTCTTTTGCATGGCTGCAGTCCAAGACCTGCCAATCGCCACCTTCCAGGGGGCTCCTCAGCCCGTCCTACGTGTCTATGGTGAGCGTGGAATCGGGAACCGCCCAGGGTGAGAATTTGTGAGACTGCAGCACCCATCTGGGCGGGATGGACCTTTGGAGAGACGTCGTTACCCTTCTACATCCAGTCTCGCCTTGGGTCTGACTTGGAGAGGGAAAAACGTAAAGCTGTATTTATCTCGTACGTAGGAAGCATTGTGAAGGCCTCCTGGTGATGAGAGTCTATAATGTCAGAAGCCACAAACCGCATTTGGCTGGACCATCCTGCCTGGTGAGAAGTCTAGTGCCGCAAGAGATTGCTTTGTTCTCTCTGCTGTCGTGAACACTTCCCTCTGCCGAAGTCTTTGACCGAGCCCAAGAACTGCAGGGTCCGGGATGGTTGGAGGGCTGACTCCTCCCAGCTGATGATTAGTCCATGGAAGCCTACCAGGCTGCAGGCTTCCATATTGGAAAGGGAATGAAAGCCTCTGGGGATGGGGCATTGATCAGCCAGTCGTCGATGTAAACGTAGATTGAATATTCCTTGTCACCGCAGAGCTTCAGCAATCCCTTGGCCTCCTTGTGGAAAGGTCCTTGGGGCCATGGAGAGCAAATCGCAGTCCCATCTTGAACGTGAAGGTCTCCCTGTTGATGTAAAAATCGAGCCATTTTGTCTGTCTGAACTATGGGATGGCCACGTGGGCCAGGCTTATTTCAAGTCAGTTCTGCGCCTCCACCATCCCTGCTTAGATTCTGGTGTAAAGAAGGTAATTTGTCCGCCGGACTCATAGTCCGGCTACAAACGGTAAAGAATATGGCCCTCACGCGTTTAGTAGAGTTGAAAAGAAACTACCCTTCGCTTGGACAGTTCTAAGGCTTCTTTTTAGGCTTCACAAATCAATGTATTTTAAGAGTTTTTGACGCCGTGTAAACCTTAATTGGCATTAAACCCCTTAAAATATTGTATGCAATTAGCCTATATAATAACAAAAGACCAATTTTAGCACAAAAAACACCTGATAACATGATATGACTTCTTTAGAAACTCTTTGAAAATAATGTCATTTGGGGGTGCCATTTTGAAAAAGCGCCTCACCAGTTAAAAAAAGACTGAGAATTAGACAACAAGTTGAAGTTATTCCTTTTGGTGGTTATTTAAACACATGAAAGTGAAACACAACTTGGCAAACCTGATGAAGTAATAGCAACAGGAAGACCATGTGCCACTGACTATACAGCATTTATACTACTTTATTGTTACTATTAGGTACTCCCAGTAAAATGGACTTAGGGAGTACACACCAACATACACAGCCAGATTCTAATCGTGCTGTACACTATTTAGGTAGGTACCCATGAGGTGTCCAATTGAATAAGACTACACACGTTAGTTCCAGAACCAGATTAGTACTAACTGTGGGTGAGTTTTTTCCATGTGGCACTCTCCCAGTGTGGCTATGGAGTACCTACTACCTAGATTCACAACCAGATTTTTCAGTTTTAAAACATCATATGGTAGGTCCTTAATGTGTACTCCCAGGAGTCCTAACCGAGTACTACTATCTAAATACACGCCAGATCTTCACTTGCTGTACAACCCATCGTAATTGGGACTCAGTGTGTACTCGTAGATTCAGTGTCCAATTCCTCCATGTGGTGTACACCATATGGGAGGTAGTTTGGTACCAATTTCGACAAAATGTCACTTACGTTGGTCTTGCATTCAGCGACGAGGATGGAGATGGATGGCAGTGGAACAAAATGCAGATGGATGACAATGGATCGGATGGAGATGGATGACATGATCGGATGGAGATGATGACAAGTTGATCGGATAGAGATTGATGGCAATTGGAAACAATGTAGATGGATGACAAGTGGATCAGATAGAGATTGATGACAACTGACAAGTGATCCGATGGAGATGAATGGCAAAATGAAGCAGGTGAGATGGATGACAAGCAGGATTCAGATGGAGAATGTATGGGAAATGGACAGATTGAGATGGATGACAAGTGGATCTAATGGAGATGGATGTTAAAATGGAGAAGCTTGGAGATGGAGACAAGTTGATCAGATGGCGCAGGGATGGAAATGGAACAGATGGAGATGCTGACAAATGGTAACAGATGGAGATGGCGGCAAATGGAACATATGGAGATGGATGCCAAGTGGAATCAGATGGATAGGCTGGCAAATGGCACAGATTGAGATGGATGACAAGTGGATCCGATGGAGATGGATGGTAAATGGAACAGATGGAATGGATGGACACGTGGATCAGATGGAGATAGGAATGCCAAGTGATCAAGTGAGATGGATTGCATGGATCAGATAGAGATGGATGGCAAGTGGATCAGATGGAGATGAATGGCAAACTTGAACAGATGGAGATGGATGACAATGGATCAGATAGAGATGGATGGTAAATGGAACAAGATGGAGATTGATAACAAGTGTATCAGATGGAGAGGAATGGCCAAATGGAACAGATGGAGATGAATGGCAAATGGAACAGATGGAGATGGATGACAAGTGGATCAGAATGGAGATGAATGGCAAATGGACCAGATGGAGGCTGAATGGCAAATGGAACAGATGGCAGATGGATGCAGTGGAATCAGATGGAGATAATGGAAATGGAACATATGGAGATGGATGACAAGTGGATCAGATTGAGATGGATTACAAGTGTATCAGAATTGAGATGGATGGTAAAATGGAAAATGGAGATGGATGACAATGGATCAGATGGAGATGGATGGTAAATGGAACAGATGGAGATGGATGAACAAGTGGATCAGATGGAGATGAATGCCAATGGAAAAGATGGAGATGGAATTGGATCAGATGGGATGGATGACAATGGTTTCAGATGGAGATGGTGGTAAATGTGAACAGATGGAGATTGTGGTAAAATGGAATAGATGGATAGGTGACAAGTGGATCAGATGGAGATGAATGGCAAATGAACAGATGGATGGATGAGATGGATGACAAGTGGAGTCAGATGGATATGGATGAAAAGTGGATCAGACTAGACGAGATGGATGACACTTGGATCAGTACTAGTCTTTAATAAGATATGGAAACCTTTTGTGGATCACACTTCCTTGTTTAGATAAACTTATAAGTGAGAGTTGAAATATGGAGTACTTGGGAGAAACTGATTAAAATATAAAAATTTGCCGCCAATAAATCAAGTGCAGAAAATCTTAACTTTAGGACACACAACAATTGTAAACATTTTTGCCAAATCTTTGGGTCACTAGGCTAGTTTCTAGAAAGAAAACTTACTGTTGCCCTTTGTGGTTACAATTTTGACTAAGGTTTCTAAGAATTAAATGTTGGGTCTATGGTGGGAATAATGGCTACAATTAGTTTATCATTTTGTTTGTTTAGTGTTGCAGCTATCCATGCATTTTACTTTGCTCCTTGCCCTTTTTTTGAAAAGTATAAGCCAACCATGGTGCATTTCTACTCTGAATACAGACCATTTTCTTCTTCTAACAGCTAACCCTTCTTCCTCAAGGCAAATTTTGCTAGTAAACTCTTATGATATGCACTTACTAGATTAACACTTCACACATTTCTAAGAAACCATCTTAATAATTCCAATAAGTACAAAAAAATTTGTATTGGGTATACAGACTAGACATCAAGAGCGGGTCACGCATCTTCAAGTAGTGCATGTTCCCTCGATACTTGAGAGGAGCAATTGGCATAGTTTGGTCAAATGTTTTACGTAAACTTTGACAATATGAGAAGAGGTTATACAGACCCATTATTATGGGTCTACAGGAAGTGTTCCAAGGGGCTGCAAATTGACTTTTCATCTGCCAATCTTACCATATCCTGAGGGGTACAAAGAGCATTTTAATGCCGATGTGAACTCAAGCCATGAAAAACCCATTCTAGCGTCTCTTTGATTTATAACAGAAAAATACAGAACTATGTCTGGAGATTTTATGTACAATACAGACGGGGTTTTATTCAGTGTCAGGTTTTTTTTTCAGTTTTCAGGTGTATTTTCCATTTAACATAAATGAATACTGGATTGCGACAATGGAGGGCTGCCAAAAAGAGCCTAGGCTCGAACAATTTTGGCACCCAAAGCAATTATATGTAAAGTAAGTTAGCAACTAATTAGGCATAAGTAGACACGTGCATACATATGCCACGCATACATTTATTGTTTGTATAAAAATATATACATGTGCACACGTATCCACATATACGTACCTATAACACACTACACTACGCTATCAAAATGCATAGTATTATATAGTAGTATAATAATAGGGGAGTTGCCACATTTTGTGCATTGAAAGACTACTCTGAGGCCACTTCAGCATTCGTTAAAAAATGCCAAGTCTATAAATTTATCATTCCTGTGGGTATGTATGTTTGATACGGGATATTGGGGGACATTTGTATTAGGGCCCTGCACATGTGATTTTTGTTTCTTGTGGCGCCGGGTCGGAATTGGCTGCTGGGTCAAATCATTATTTTGTAATAATTTATTATTGTAAAATAACTAGAATTTCATAAGTTTTGCTCTCTCTCTAATCCATATGGGACTCAAATCATTCAGTGACAGTCATGGGTGCCCTACTGCAGGCTCAATTTACAGTAGATTGCAGTGTATACTACCAGACTTGGAAATCAGGGTGAAGGCATCTGTCAGTTATTTATAATTAAATCCATAGTCTAAGGGGCAAGCACTCATGGCAAAAATGGATAAATAACATTCTGGATAGAAATTTTAAAACTACTTGTTCTCCAGGCAGAAAGGATGAATATTTATATCATATTCTGTATAGGTTAAACTGCGCCCACCTTGTGATAAAATAGGCCTATAATCTAGAGTGAATTGTACTCAAATGAGTCAAAGATTCATATTAGAATGAAAAAAACAGTAATCAGTTGATTCACATACAGATCATCCATCTTTGGACAATATTCAGAAGAGATGATCCATATCACAATTCCAGTACATGTCCAGTCCATATGTACACAAAATTTCCTCTAAAAGTGCTTGTTTTCTGTAGCTTGTTGTTCCTGGATTCAAAGAAAATAAATTGGCTTCACAATGGTATAATTAATCTCTGTATCAACCTGTTTCTGGTCTCAATCATCAATTATAGGTGGAATTAGTGCAAACTGAGGAAACATTTTTTTTGGAGGGGGTTAGAAATATGTGGAAATCATGATTGGTTGGTGGGGGGACAGGACACAAAAAAATCAAACAGATTGTAAAGCTGACTGATTTGGCCAGTGGTAATACAGATATGTGTGTATTTGTTGTCTACCCCCCCCCCCCCCGAGAGGGTAGGAGGGAAGAGGACTTGGGTAGGTGGGTGGGGGGGTTGGGGTTGGGGGATCGGGGGATGGCTAAAAAAAAATCGCCCCTGCCAGTCTCTGCAATTTCTTCAGAATAGATGTCCTGTGATCGTGGCGGCGCGGGGGGGGGGGGGGCATGGGGGCACCATTGCCCCCCCAAAGTATTTCTTGCCCTCCAGTTTGCCCCACCCCCCCGACCCCACCATTGGGTCGAAAGAAAAAATGAAGGATTTGGGGCAAAAATTCGTGATTTGGGCCAAAAATCAGCGCTTTGGGGCCAAAAGTGGTGAAAAATTCCAAATTTTCATCTTTTGCCCCCCCCCAGATTTACTTTTTGCCCCCCAAGATTTCACTTTGACCCCCCCCCGTTTGCCCAGCCAGAAAAGAGGTATGGTGCCGCCACTGACTTGATGCATTAAGTCTTAGTCGAAGCTAGCAGAAACGTAGGGACAACAATTTTACAGGAAGTGTTGCTTTTTTTCTATGCAAATCGGTGAAACATTGGTTAATGTCCAATTGAAAGTCAATAATGAAATGACAAAAATAATGACATAAGAAAAATGGAATTTCAATCGTCGTAAATTTTGAAACTCCCCAACATAAATTAAAAATCAAGTGTGCAGGGCCTTAAAGCCTTTTTGGGATTTTTGTGGGGGTTTTAAGTTCCATAAGCTAATTATATGTGTTAGGTCTTAGAGAAATAATGTAATACAAGGCACTCCCAGGTTTTGCAGTTCTGGGTTTCACTGTTCCTTTGACCGTGAATGACATGATGACCTTGTTGTGACCTTTAAATTTTTTGCATCAACATCAACCCCGCCACCAAGTTTCCTCTGGATACACCAAAAGTTTACAAATTTGACCTCTTTGAACTTGAATGACCACTGATGACCTTGTCGTAAATTTAAACTTTTCGGCATCAAAAATTGACCCCAACCTCCAAGTTTCATGTCATACACCGTTTACCCCATTTGACCTTTTATGACCTCTGACGACCTTTGATCCACTAACCAATAATAATAATAATATTTATTCTCCATAACGCGCGACACCCCACCGAAGTGTCAGGGCGCGCTGTGGATACCAATACAAGCTCGGGTCTTTGGACGATACCAAGGGGCACCCACTCACCAAGTTTCAGAAACGGCGACCCTCGGGCCTCCCGAGAAAATGACGCAGTCCGACAGACGAACAACCCCAGTATTAATAAAAAGATAACCATAATTTACATATAACAGATAATCCCGATTAGAGATCTATCGATTGTCTATCGTATGTTATCGTCTGTTGTCTGGACGCCTATATTTTCTCGGAGTGAGTGTCGCAGGTCATGTGAAATTGGGGGGTGGGTGACCTTGACCGAATGAAGACCAGTTTGTATTGGTAGGGATAAAGGTCATCGGGGGGGTCATTTGAGGTCAAAAAGAGGGGTCAAATGGACCAAGGTCTATTTGCCGGAGAGGGGGAACGAGGGTAGAATGTTCATGAAACGTGGTGGGTGCCCCCTGACCGAACGAAGAGACAGAGTTTGTATTTGGTTAGTGGATCAAATTCATCGGGGGTCATTCAAGGTCAAAAGAGGTCAAATGGGGTAAACGTTGGTGTATGGACATGAAACTTGGAGAGTAGGATCGATTGTTGATGCTGAAAATTTTAAAGGTCAGGACAAGGTCACGACAAGGTCATTAGAGGTCATTCAAGGTCAAATGAGGTCAAAGTCTATTTTCTCGGAGACCGAGGATTGCATGTTCCTGAAACTTTGTATTGGTTAGTGAATTAAAGGTCATCAGGGGTCATTCAAGGTCAAAGGAGGTCAAATGGGGAAACATTGGTGTATGGACATGAAACTTGGTGGGTAGGGTCGATTGTTGATGCTGAAAATTTTAAAGGTCAGGACAAGGTCATCAGAGGTCAAAGGAGGTCAAATGGAGTTAACTTTAGTATATCCACACAAACCTTGGTGGGCAGGGTTGATTGTTGATGCCGAAAATGTTAAAGGTCATGACAAGGTCATCAGGGGTCATTCAAGGTCAAGAGAGGTCAATAGGGTAAACGTTGGTGTATGGACATGAAACTTGAAGGGTTGGGTCAATTGTTGATGCCAAAAATTTTAAAGGTCACAACAAGACCATCAGGGGTCATTCAAGGTCAAAGGAACCGCGAAACCCAAGGGTCATTCAAGCCAGGTGATCGCGAAACCCAGATGATCGCGAAACCCGGGGACCGCCTAGTTGGGGTTTATTCTGTTAACAGCACGTCACCCAAACACAGTTTAATACAGTTGTCAAACAAAGTGGCTCATTTTAACATGGTTGAGTACAGATTTATTGCAGTTTCAAAAAACTGATTGGGCAAAAATATTTTTTCAGACTTTAAAATTTGCAGTTCTGGAGGTAACTGCAAAAAGTGCCAAAAATAAAACTTACAAAGAGTGTTCAGTATGCCACTTTACTTGGAAAGGGGAGCGTGACTACAACATAGAAAATTATCCGAAAAGGCTAATAGACCAACAAACTGAAGTTGCGGAAAATATTGCTGGTTTAACTGGTTTTAAATTCCACCAAAAAGCTGATTTAGTATGCAAAACTAGAAGCTATAAACGTAAGCTTTCCCTAGGCGGTTGCCAACCTTATCTACAAATAAAGGAAGGGTATTATTTACGCTGGGGGAGGATAGGATTAGAGATTGAGGGGAATCTGAAAAAGAATTGTCTGCAAGAGGGTGAATGTGAAAATTTTCATCGAGGGAGAACATTGAACTTTAAATGGAAAATTTCATACAGATCAACAGTTTTTAAATTATTAAAGTTATTTCCTCCATTCCCACAGCTAAATAATGACCACTCCTCATCACTAATGATCTATTCTGTTGTAAAGGTATAGTCACACAGAAGACAGCTCCAGACCCAACCACTTCCCGACTAACAAGGACGCAGTTTTTCAAAATCGGTTACAATCTTGTTCAAACTTGCAAAATTTACCATTTTTATCCCGACCAAGGCTGATTAGTATGTGGGGGGAGTATCCCGTCGTCAACCGAGAAAAGGATTTGATGCTGGTGAACGCCGATCAGTAGGCGCGAAGATCATGGAATCAACAAGATCCCAATTGGCGACGCCACTTGTTCCGTGCCCGATTAGTCGCCGACCTTGAAACAACGGCACACAATTTGTGTATGTCTGTGTCAAGATGCTCGTCGATTGGTCGCCGAGTTGTTGACGCCAAGAAAGGTACCGTCAAATGAAGACAACCCGCGACGAGACCCAACCTCTTCCAAAATCTACACAAGACCACATTTCTTCAAAATCGGCTGCAGTCTTGTTTTCCAACTTCAAGACAGAAGATGCTCAATCGCCGAGCAGTAGGAGATCAAGCATGTCACGTGTTCAGTTTCAATCAGTCTAACACGACAGCACAAGGTGCTGTCAAGACTGCAAGACGGCGATTATCTTTTTAGTTTAGTCGCCGATTTAAAGAGAAATTGAGGAGATTTCCCAGAAAGCCAGCGCCCCATTTTGCGGAATCCGGGTTTTTGCCTATTGGAATGCTTTCAAATGTATTAGATCACCACCTGAAGTGAATAAGCCGAATACGCCGTCTTTAGTAATAAAGGAGATTTAGTACTTCTGTCGTGCCGCAGTTAAGTCAAAGCACGGTGTTTATGGGGACAATTACGATAGTCTGGCAAGTTCAAAAACAAGGTTTGATTGTTTTCTTTTGTAATTGTTTGTCCAATAACCTTTGGAAAGTTCTTGGTAGGTGCGTGTGGTCTACATCGATTCTTGCAATTTGAGAGAATTCGTATCCTAAAAAAAATCTCTCCTGTCACTTAACATGTTCAGTTGGCTTGCATTTTCTCTCCCGCTTGGAGTAGACTCATTGCCGACACTCTCCAAGTGCCACAAACCTCATGATGCGCCCCACTCATCGGCTTTACCGCTCCAAACCGCTGTCAAAGCCATCTCCCGATTCCAAACCTGCCACAATTTTTTTAAGCCGCAAGAAAAATTGTGTTTTTTTCAAATTTGCAACATGTTCCCAACCACATAAGACTGCAGAAGACTGTGTACAGGACAGGCACAGACTTGGCCAAAACTACCACCTGAAAGGAAAATTACGATTTTTTGAAAAAATGGCAATGGCACCAGTCTTGAGCAGTTCTGGAGGCAGTTTTATAGCAAATAATGGGTTAGACTACAGACGGGACTGTACAGAACGGGCCAGGACCTGCCACAATACACATGAAAAGAAAAACTGCTCGTGATTTTGAAAATTGGTCAAATCTGCACCAGTCTGGCGCAGTTGGAATTGGGTGTTTCTAGCAAAAAATTGGCAATGTCGTGACTGAGCCTAGAGAAATAAAATTGGAGCAATGTTTAATTCGGACCACAAAGAATACACAGAGAACAGTTGACAAGACTCGTCTGTAGTGAGGTACCACCACACATACTTTGTTGAGTATTAATTAAAGGTGCATTCGTGATCCACAGCCTGTCCCCCGCCGAACATACCTAAAAAAGTTAAGATTTTTATATTCATCTGAACCGTTAACAATTAGTAATCATGGTGTACCAAATTGACGTGCAAATTCGGCCGTATCTGTAAGAAATTCGCATTTTGTATTTTCGTCAGTAACACAAACCGGGCAAGGTCGGGATCAACTTAAAAGTTTTGAATACGCTTTCTCAAGATATCTAGTGAAAATGAATAAAACAAAGGTGCTGGAATCCTAAATGCACCGTTAACATCAGAAAAATAGGACACAAAAACTTATACAGGGCGGCGCACAGATATCATGGTCTCCAACCTACCAAGTTGAAGTTCATGGGTCGTTGCATTTTGTCAGTAGAGTGGATAAGGACAATCTTGTTGTATGTAATAAGTCTTTCTAGTGTATTGATAGAAACTAACACTCGCACCGGAAGTCATTCATACACTCTTACAAGTCTTAAAACACTATTGTGAGCATTTGTTGGAACAGTGGATTAATTACTTCGTCATGTGATTGCAAGAAGAAATAGCTGGCCAGAAATTTTCCATAAACAATAACTTTAATGGTAAAGTCTTTGAGTCAGGGTCACGTGAGTGCTTGTGAGTATTAACATTTAACGACAACTCAACACTATTGTGTCATATCGGGTATTAAATTTGTATTTAACATTAAATTATAAAAAACAACGCAATATTCTAAAACTTATTTCAATTCAAATTACAATTAACAATACAAAAGGATTACACATCATACAGTGCTGAACCAGAGAGCATACTATCCATTATAAAACAAGATAACCAACTAATTGCAAAGGTACCGTAGGAAAACCGCATCAATAAAAACAAGTTCAAAAGATTAGACTGATAAAATTTAAAAACTATACACATCATATGAGACCGATGACAAAGGCATCAACTCATCCATTACCAAGCAAAAACTTCAACTTCAAATACAGATAATCGACAATCACATCAGAAATGGAAACATGAGATCCACTACAGGACCAAATCGATGGTAGCATCATGTACATTTTATAAATGGCTCCAAAAATTGGGCATTATGCCCAAAACTGATAGATTTTAAAGTAAATCAAACAATTTGCAGTACAAACCCCTAATACATGCTACTATTTAACTGTATTACAAAAAAAAAAAAAATAGGGGTTCTTACCTGTACAAATGTTAATTGATAAAATGTTGTTTTTTTTTCATGTTAATTGATTTAAGCTACATTGTACTTAAACGAGTAATTCAACAGAACATCGTTAATAAACATTACACAGTCGATACCACACACAGTTATAATAAATTAAAATTTAAATACAAACCCGTCTGTCAAATAAACAGACGACGTGGCCCCCTTTTAGGCGCATTTTACGAAATTGGCGGCCGGAACAAATCGGGCCAAATTTTTAACCCCGAACCCGGGGGGGCCACTCATTTAGTCGGTCTTGTACGAATGCAGGGGAAAACAATAGGGCCATTCTACACCCCGACCGCAGGGGGTAAGTCTTCGGTCAGTGGCTCTCGAAATGATTCTTCAGGCAACATACTTTGAAGAAAACCTTTAAAGTGGCCACTGAATCAGGAGAGATAACAAGTGTGCTATCCTAATAATGGCAGCACACAGATGTATACTGGCCGCTATTCAATTACAACCTTCTAACTCACAATGATCTTTGGACCCATTTACAAACATCCATACAGCAGGACATAATAAGGCCCCATACTTTGTGGGGGGTGGGGGGATTATATTCTTCTTCATTGTGCGAGCCAGGGGTTGCGAGGGAGGGAGTGTGGCACACAGAGTGCCTGCCAAAACAGTGCAAAAAGTAGCCTATTTGGACTATAGAGGTCTTTTCGCACCCGGGGTCCAGCTACAAAAAAGCCCAGGTCGGAGCGCCGTGTCTATAGTGAGGGCACTTGCACCTCAACACACGACATGAAGTAAAACGACGCATAAAAATGAGGTCCACCAAATGTGTCATCTTGCCATCGCAGTTTGTGAATGGGGAACGTTAAATGTGGTCAATAAAGGCCCAAACACTGAGAAGAAACTATATATGCAAGCACTTGTTATCCAAGTGTCATGAAATTGATCAACATTATGATACGTGGATACCACATTGCATTTGAAATGCTTTCCATTTTTGGGCCATGACCTCTGATGACCTCTAGATGACTTTGACCCACTCTTGAGGGAGAGTAACTTGTGTGTGCATTACCAAGGACCATGACAATGCAAGGGCCATTAAAGTTGTGCCATTATGTGAGACAGTGGTCAATTATTTCTTTGGGTCAACATTTTTACCACAGACAGGTACACACACAGATACACAAGAAATCACTCCACAGCAATCCCTCTTGAATATATCAACATGAAGTACAGTGCCCAAACATATTTAGACCTTTCTTTACAATAAAAATATATTAAAAAACAATAAGTTCATTGACTTTCAATTTTTATATAAAGGTGCAATGAGAGATTTCACATATCAGGTGTCCCTAAAAAAAGTACTGATTTTTGCCCTGGTGTAAAGCTTTCTATCAAAAATAACCCCATCTGAAAGGATTAAGCTGAGAAATGTTTCTTTGGTACAAACAATTTGACATTTCTATTTTTGTATAGGAGCAAATATGAAATTCAGCCTATGTTTTATACTGGAATATAAGCAAATCAGAATCACCTTTTTCCTCCCTTTTAAGGCATTTCTGTAGCCAAATACAATGTAAGACATCAATTTTATGCCTAATCTATATGAAATTACTATTATGACACAATATTCGGGTGCCTCAAAAATCTCTCGTTGCATCTTTAAAAGTCAGTTACATGCCACAGTATTTCATAAGAATATAAAAATCAGTGCCTGAATTGTATTACTCTAATACAGCAGATCTGCAACATACAACCCCATAGAGAAAAGTTTGTAAATTGCTTTTTACTGCCAAATAATAAGCTCTTTTCACTTCAGTTGATCTGCAATTAAATATTATATTAAAAAGTTATTATTATACTTCTGTGAAATAAAATACTCCCCTTTGAAGTATGTGAAGGAATATTTATTTTATTCAGTCAGATAGCCAGCCTGATCATTCTTAGGGCAAGCATGAATATCCATCTTTCCCTTCCCTATTTTCCTCAGAAAAGAATCCTGAAGGGGCACTCAGCCCATCCTTCACCCTGGCCATGCCCTGGCCACAAATAAACCTTTGGGTGGTCTATACAAGCTAAGTTGGTCGGGCTGCCATTGCATTTCCCGGCTCCATTCCCTAGGGGAAATGTCAAACATTGTAGCATGGTTCACCATGGTCTACCATGGTAGAACTGTGCTTGGCCATGCTATGACCATGGTCAGCCATAGGTTTGAGAAATGGAACCACAGTCCAATCTATGGTTGAGCATGGTTCATAGTGGTCAAAGCATGTTCAATGATTATGGTCAACCATGGTAAAATGACCATGCTTGATTATAGGTTCGACTGTGGTGCCATTTCTCAAACCTATGGTTGACCATGGTCAAAGCATGGCCAAGTGCAGCTGGCCATGGTCCAGCAAAGTTCTACCATGGTGACCATGGTGTACAAGGAGAAGATATCAGTAACTCCCACAATGCATTGCTTCCAATGGGAGGTTTTTTGTACAGGTACTGATGTGACGTTCGAGGAGAAAAAATGAAACATGGGCTAAATTATTAACAGTACATTGATCCAAACTTGAATTTTAAGAAATGTTTATCTCAACGCTTCACATGACTACCTGTAAAAAAATCTCCTTTGGAACAATGCATTGTGGGAAGCTTACTGAGATCTTATCTTATATGGTGTACCATGCGAGCATAGTTGACATTCACCTGGGTCCCGATCTGCAATATCTTTTATGGAATATATTTGGATGGTATACCACGATGTGTTGCCATCAGACATCAATGGAAGCAGACATTGTGGCATGGCCTGGGGGGGGGGAGGGGGGGGGGGGGGTTAAGGGGTGTAATGTGTTGTTTAAGGGGGGTGGGTGGTTGGTTGGTTTAAATGGGATAACCCCTCTGGGTATTGGTCACTGGTTTTCATTTGGCTATTTCCATGTAGGATTTCATCTGAGTGGTTTTTGTTTCTTTGTTACCTGTCATTTTTGTCTATTTGATTTTCAAGTCAAAAACAACGTCACCAAAATACCAATCAATATCACCAATGCCGAACACTGTGACCTCCAATGACAGAAATTTGTTAATTCTGCTAACGAGGCGGCAGTCCTTATTGAAGAAATATCTTTCTGTTTAGACTACAAAAACATATTTGAAACATTAGCATGTTACTCGACTTTCTTAAAAACGGCTAGTTCCATAATTTTTTTTTTTAGGAGGCCTCTGACTGTGTAGTACATGTAGGTTCATTCACCTTAAAAATTACATACATTTGTATATAATAGTCCTAAGGCGCAGGTTTTTTTATCTCCATGTGTATAAAATTTACAACCCTCTACGTGCATAGGTGGGGTTTCCCCTTCCATTTTAGAAGGGGAAATCCCCCTCATATTGTCAAGAAAACCCTCACGCTTCATGAGGCAAAGGTTGTTAATTCTTCTGTGACCTCCATATATCAGGACCATCGCAAAGGACCAACAATATAACCGATCTCTATAGGAGCTATGGCAACTTGCCCGAAGGTTCCTGGAGCAATGTTCCCCTTGCGCAAGAGCAGAAGAAGAAATTGAATAATTATCGCACAGCTTTCAAGGGGAAAGAGATATGTTTTTTCGCACTTAAGTTTTATGTCGGTTAATTTTTTTTTATTTTTTTTTTATTTTTTATTGTTTTGGTTTAAAGACTTTGGACACTTGATTCAAATGGATCAGGCTCTAAATCATAGCTAATCATATTTTAACTTCATGGGCACTACCTATTTTTTGAGCATCTAAGCAATATTTGATTGGTTACTTTGAAGGTAATATCATGTAGTGAGAAAATCACAGTTACTGTAAAATTTGTGGTGTGGTTTACTACAGAGATTCAGAAACACTGTTTTTTAGTGAGTTACTCACCACTTTCTCTCTATACAATGGATGGCTACACAACAGTATTGTTATGTAGATGAAGGAGCAACGGGCGAGGACATTCTTGGTTTTTCTATGCTACCGAACACAATACCATTCCAGAGGCACCTGTACAGAAGTTGTATCCCGAATGCACGTTTTTAGAGCCAATTGCCATCAACCCGCAAATACAATGAGCTCACTGAAGGTTATACACCACGACCTGGCTGCCGTAAGGATCAAAAATTTGGATGGACTACTTTTTGCATGGCATCTGTGCAAAAAGTGCTTTTTTTAAATGTCCTGAAAAGGGACTAGTTATATTAAGAAAGTAGAAAGCTGAGAATTTCATGATGTACATGGTATAGGAGCTGGTATGTTTTCTCAAAAACTAAGCGGCATCATTTGGCCAGTGAATTGAGGTGATGAAAAATTTACCTCCGCGGTCATTAATTTCACATCGATTTGCAATACTAGGCTTTGGCGACTATTAGAGAATCTGGGGTGGCGGTCTGACATCGGGCCAAGTTTGGTGATTCGTAACATTAAAAATTTTTCCGGTCATCCATATGTTCAAAATGAAAAAGTTAACCGAGACTTACCTTTAGGTGAGTTGATGAGTGAAGGTTTGACTGGAAATTCTCGGTGATCCCGGATGACAAGAAGGAAATACGTGAGATAGCAAAACGTACCGCCAACCAAATCGTTTTTAAATACATAGGTTAGGACCAGACAACCTTTATAAGCAATAGCTTTTTTTTTTTTGTTTTTTGGTGTATAGCAACATAATAGCCTTAAGGGGAGGGGGAGGTGGGCAGTAATGCCTTCTTGGTCTCGGACAACCAGAGAATTCCAAGTCACATTCACACTCACCTAAAGGTAAGTCTCGGTAAACTTTTCAATTCTCCGGTGCTCCCAATGGCAAGAGGACATCCCTGTGAGATTTCAAAGCCAATGGGCCTAAACTATGTCCCTCCATTCTTTAAATCACAAAACATAACACTAGTATACAGTGTTCTTTGGTTTAATTTTCCTCTAAAGAAAACAACCAAACTAAAAGACTTAAGTTTTTACTCCGCCCTCTCATAAATTTAGCATGCACCAAAAAGGGTTCTCATTGTGTTCTTGTTGTGCTGTCTTGTGACAGCTGCCAACTGCATATGTTATATAGTTTTAATGGGCTATTGCGCTTTGCTCTTTGCGTAGTTGATTGTCTGATTAAAACCCTATTTGTTTAGGTTTGATTCATGGTAATTTTTATTTTTATTCCCCTGCGAACACGCTTTTGCAAGTTTAGCTCGAAAACATACGCTTGGTTTTGTAGTATGATGGCAAACGTCCCTCCTTAGCGTTGTCCAACCAAGCAGTTTTCAGATGATTTCATCTAATGGCACGGCCAGAAGAGGGCACTGGCCTTAGAGTACTTTGCAGCCCGGATAATATGTGCTTTGTAAGCTGTCACATCTACACCTGAAATATTCATGAGTGTCTTCATTCCACCTTTGCAACTGTTGCTGAGCACACTTTTTGTGGGGTTTTGAGTAGCTGATAAATAGTTGGTGGTTTCATGAGCACGTAACGATTTTGTTCTAGCCAGATACTCGCTTAGCGCAACCTGAACACAAATTACCCTTATAACAGGAGAGGATTTTAGTTCTCCTTGGTGGCTTAATCCAGGCCTACTCTGTTTCAAATCTTGCACTGCCCCAATGTGAAACAGTACTTGGTTTGTTCCCTATGTATTATTTTGTACATCAAAGCAAACAAGTGTTTCTGTGTTGTGATCATTGCTGCTTGCAGCATACCAATGGCACACAAAAGCTACTGTGTTGTTAGAGTAAGGGTCTTTAAGTGAATAGTTTTGCCACCGGAGGAAATGCTCCGTATCTTACGTAGCAATTATCGAATGCCACGTTTCTGTGTTAGCGTGGGGATGGTGTGGGTCTCAGGTTATAGACTCCCTTCATAAATTTTGTAACCCAGGGGGATGTGCTCAATTGGAACAAAAACCGTTTTGTACATAATAATCTGCGACAGAGCACTTCTAGCTGTGTTAATTGCACTATAACTCAAAACCACTATCAAAAAAGCTTCTGTAAGGAAAGTATAGCACCGGGTGACATTTGCTTTGCACGCTATCAATTCTGCCTTTGAAGACCAAAACTGGTGCCATTTCTTAAGTAGATGTTTATTGTTGATGTGTTTTTTTCCTCTCGCCATGCGGCGAGAATAATTTTAGTGGTAGCCCTTCTTGATTACTTCTTGTTTTATAAGCGTTATTCCGGATGTTTTCGCCGCAACTAGTTGCAGTCTCTTTCTTAATGGGGTGGAGTCTTCGCGGCCATGGCAGCCGAATGCAGATGTCTGTCTTTGGTTATAGCAGTGAGGGGTAGGGGGTCTTGTACTAGGAAGCTTTTAACAGATTTGTTGAACCATCCTTGAAGTTGGCCAAACGGGGGGGCAAAATCACAATTGCTTGAGACGCAGTCTTGGCGGAATCTTCTGAAAGGGCAATGCCCTAATATGTTGAAAGGCGGAAAGATATATAGCGGTAAGTGTCATGCCAAGATCTAGTGAATGCATCTACAATGCGGCATGTGGGTTCTCTTAACCAGACACATACGCTTCGCACTTTGCAATATTAAGTCTACTTTGCAAACAAGGTTATTTGGGGAATGCCCAAATGAAGGCACTATTTTCACGAAAAAACTTTGTCATTCAAGGACCACTCGGTCCTGTCATTAAAATTCCTGCTTGCAAAGTATGCCTCTATGTTTTCAATGCCAGGTATGTGTGCTGCTGAGACCCACATTCCTCTTTCTAGACACCATTGCACAAAATATCCTCTGGCTAGGTAAGATTCAATTCGCGTTGTTTTTCCCCCAGATGATTGAATATATGATACTGCAGGGTGTTATCAACAAGCAGATGAACGTTTTGGTCTGTATGTTATCTTGTTGACTTAACGCCAAGTAAATTGCGAGCAATTCAAGGTAGTTATATGCTGGTTTTGTTCTAGTGCACTCATCTACCCCTGTGGATTCACCCATACAGTTTGCCCCCCAGCCAGCTAAGGATGCATCTTGTAGTTATTATCATTGAGGATTTTCCCTAAGGATCTTTCTCTCTTTGGTCAGGTAGAGATTCCACCCACCAGCTAGTTCTGCTTCATTCATTTGGAAATGCATCATTGTCATAATTCCCATTATTTCTTTAAGGGCTATCGTTCTCTCCCCCTCCAAGGTTCTCTAAGAAGGGGGCCTGTTCCACCCCTGGAAATGCGCGGCTACAATAATGCCCTATAATTCTTGCCTACATTTCTTATCGTGTCAGACTTTTTTGTCTTTTAGCTTTTGGCATTCATGAACAACTGCGCGTGTTTTTCTTCAGTTAATGTTACCTGCATTAATTCAGAGTCAATGATGAAGCCAAGATAGATGATTTTCTTACTGGGTGTAAGTACAGATTTTTCATAGTTCACTGTGAACCCCAATTCTCTAGCATGTTTTTGTTCATTGATGTGTTCCAAGCTAACTCTTGGTCACTTCCGATAGGACAGATGTCATCGATGTTACCTAGTAATAGTGTGTCCTAGCTTCCGTAATGCAGCGTATACTGGCTTCATCATTTTTGCGTATTTTCTGGGGCACACGCTAACCCATGAGGCAAACAGGCACACTGATACAATTTACGTCCCATATGAACCTTACGGTATTTTCTAAAGTCGGGGTAATGTACGCAGTAGTATATGCATCTTTTATGTCTATTACTGCCATGCTACAATCTTTTGTAAAAAACTAGCTTTAGGGCCGACTCGAAAGTCTCCATTTTGAAGTGATGATATTCTACACTAGCGTTCTTTTAAACTCTTTCACGGTTCAAAAAATAATTCTATATTTTCCACTTTCTTTTTTCTCAGAAAATATTGTCCTGAGATGAAAAACTCCCCATCTTATGATTAACTTCTTCTCAAACTTGCTTGGTTAAGAGTTCTCTATTTCCTTACTAGAATCACTTTTTCTTTTCTCATTGCAATACATGTCTCGTTTCTCCCTATTGAACTGGGTACTTCCCATGTTCAAGCTCTATATGGTACAACCTTGATGGTCTGGATTAATTTCTAAGTCTGAGGTAATGTTCAGCCATTGGGATCTATATTGTTTCAGTTTGCCTGCAATAAACCTCTGTGGGTGTTTCTGACAAGGGGCATGCTTTAGATAAGCCTAGGAATATTCCTAGGAGAGTTTATTTCCTGTCTTACCTCACCTTGATTTCTTCTGTTGGGTCTCGCGAGGTCCTCTCTTAGGCGCTCCTCTTGCTCTGCCCTTGATACATTGGGGTTGCCATTTTGTGCTATCCCAGGTCTTGGCCGTACTGCCCTGGTGCGTAGCCATAGTGCGGGGGCGCTCTGCCTCTGCCTCTCATCGAGGCGCGACCTCTGCCCCAGTTGAATGGCTTCTGAGCTTATTAGCTATCTGTTGTCGTCCCCGATTCTCTTTATTTTTTCTTGAATATTGTCTCCAAAGAGGTAGGAGGAGTGTGTTCAATACTGGGTGAACACAAGTGGGGGCGTAACGCCATCAATGGTCAGGTTTCAAGAGATCACGTCTCCTCATGCACAGGGTATGGTATGCATGTCCTAGCAAAGGCTATTCCCCTCGAAGCCCACACTAGTTATTTCTTCTGTAGGTTGCTGTTGTCTGGAGTATTGTCATTTCAATCATGCTGGCAAGGGTGACCCTGCCTGGCTTATGGCCGTTTGTATGACCTTTGCAGTCTCTCATCGCAGGTCTGGTCTGGTTTTTTCAGTAAGTTCAGACTAGTTCATTTACCTTTAATTCAGTTAAGATAACGGGCAATTTTCTGGTTCTGTCAATTTTTGCGACCAGTTCTGTTCTTTATTGAGGCCTCCCTTGAATACACTATTTGCAATTGTCAGTGATCCCTTGATCAATACTGGCTGAAAGTTTCTGCTGATCTCTCTTCGTATTTGTTCGCACTTCTTTGAATTAGTGCTATGTTGGATTCCACCTTAGTGTTGTACTTCTGGGCATCAACTCCTTTGCCCGCAGCATTATCGGAGGCTTGAGCCACATTTGGTCTCAAGTCTAGCTTCTTGTATTTTGGTTGGTGCTCTATTTCCAAAGAATCAGGATTTCCTACTATCTTGATGGTGTCCTGCTGATAGTGGTAATCCCGCTCACGCAAGGATTAGCCTGGATAATACCCATTAGTCATATGGGCTGTACTGATTCATATTTGCCCCTGATCCTGATGCGTCATCTCAGGATTTGCATATGTTCAGTGTTCGATGGCACTGTATTACTGTACTCATTATAGGCTTGTTCCAAAAATCTTGCTGCTTTTGTTGTTGTTTCTGGATCATTTTGTGGTTCTTGTCGATTTTTTCTGGATGTCAGAAACCGCACTAAGAATCAGTATCACGTTTCTCATTTTCCTTTAATTCTTTTTGTGTATGGACGGACGATCGCGCGGTCTACTGACCGCGCTGTTGGGCGAACCCTCCGAATGCTTCGCCTTGGTCCCGCTTTGATTTCCGGCCGCGCCGGATGTTTCCGACTTTTATTTGCTGCCATCCCCAGCGGGGCGGGCTTGTTTGGTTTCTTTAGTTTTTGCGACTGCTTAGACATCGCGGTCCAGCTGTATTACTTCTTGTTCTTGTATTTGAAAGAAAGATTCTCCTTGCAAAAAAGTCTATTTTTCCGAATGATTTTGCCCACAGCAAAATCTCAATACATATGACAATAGTGGCGGGCTTATGTTTTTGCAATGATGGTGGTGGCGGTACGTGTTTTTGCTATTCTCACGGATTCCTCTTGCCATTGGGAGCACCGGAGAATTTGGTTATGGTGATTTCGCTTGTACTTGGGGTGATGTTGTTGGATTCATCTGTGAGAGTTTAAAATTGTGAAAGAAACATGCTCAAAGTAGCCATTTTTCCCATATAGACTACTTTGTATAGGTGAGTTAGTGGTGCGTAACCTATAGAGACAGCAGTGATCATATGTCGGTATCATTTTTTCTGAAGTTTTTGGACCTTTTAACCTCAGTCTTTTAATTTGAATCGATATGTAAGTAAGTGTTGCACGAAAAAAAAAATGTGATTTTATCATTTTTAGCGGTACATGCATGTGCATTGAGAACCTATATTCTTAAGGGTAGGTGAGCTCCAGGGTAGTAATATTTTGCAGGCAGTTGGCCCTTATGTGCCACCACCATCAGACGAATTCGGCAGTCTCAAAGGAATAAACTGTGAGGAAACTGTGGGGGCAGAATATAAAATTTCATCCCGAATAGATGCATAGGAATGGTACAGTGTATTTTTAGAGTTATTTTACCGATAAGTGGAGATAGACGTGGAGTAGGCTACCCTTAAAAGACTAGCAAAAGCTATGTCACGACCCCAAAATACGAATGATTAAACTAGTAAAAGACTAGCTGCTTTTGCTTGTAAGACCGGGGTGGGATGGGGGGGGGGGTACTTATATTGGGGAGGCGATGCACTGTAATCCTGTTAGGACACCGGGTCCGTTTTTGTTTTGTTTTTTTTTTTTATTTTATTTTTTTTTTTAAGCATCATCGTCCACCAAAAATGTATATTTTTTGCAAGTTTTCCAAACTGTACCCAAGACCGCTATGTTGGGGAAAAATTTCCCACAAAGACAACTCCTTTTTAGAAAAAATTTGGCTCCACCCAAAAAAATCTCACCAAGTGGAGGACCCCGTTTTTGAAACATTTAGCAATTTGAATTTTGTGCCCTAAATAACCCCTATTTATGGGCAATTGCTCTGTTCTCTCAGCTAAGACCCCCTTTTTTGCATTGTTTCAGTCACCGAATGCCATTGGGTTGAATGTGCCATCCATTTCATGTGAGCCCCCCCCCCCCGGGGTTTAATTGCTGACTCGCCGCTAGCTGGGCACATCCTGGTTATCACTGCTGGGCTGCCCAAAAAGCCATGTTTTTTCTTCCAAAAAAACAAAAAAAAAAAGTTACATTGACCCCGGTTATCTAGATCGAGAGTAAGCTTTTGTGCGTGTATATCAGATTCTTGTCAATGAGGGCTCCCTTTCATCAGGATATCCTATAAAGTCTATGTTAAGTAAATGACAAAAAAAGACCGTTCGGAAGGTTTTCTGAAAAGGTTTTATTTAATTTTATTTACATTAATGCATATTCTTACTGAGGGGTACCAAAAAAAATCATGATTGTGATTCCCTTCGACATTTGCACAGATCTCAGTGGATAGCCCAGTACGTCTGTTATACAAAAACACAACAGGAAGTTGGAGGGTCTTAAGCAAGGAGCCAACCTGTCATCATAATGGATTTAATAGGTATTTTTGGTAGGAAAATATGAAAATGTGATGCAAAAGAGGTCAATGTCTAGATTCATGACATTCATTTTAAACTAATTTCAGAGGCCATTGTGTAGATTATAGGTATTATACACCACTAACTGGCTGCCGTAAGGATCAAAAATCTTGGGATGGACTAACTTTCTTGCATGGGCATCTGGAAAAAAAGTGCTTTAAAATGTCTGAAAATGGTCAGAGTTCTATTAAGAAAGTGATCAAATGTCACTTGATTGACATGGTAGACTGTATGTTTCTCAAACTAAGCGGGCATGGACAGTGAATTTGAGAAATGAAATTTACTACGCGGTATCAATTTCACATCGATTGCAATACTAGCTTTGGAAGACTATAGGAGGACTCTTGGGTTTGCCGGATGACATCGGGCAAGTTTGGTTGATTCGTAACTAAAAAAATTTTTCCGGTCTCATATATTCCAAAATTTGGTTATTTGGTGATTTCAGCTTGTACTTTGGGGGTGATGTTGTTGTAGTTCCTCTGGTGATGATGAGTTTTAAATGTGAAAGAATGAAAACATGCTCAAAGTCGCCATTTTTCCCAGAGACTTAATGTTGTATAAGTGAGTTAAGGGGTGTTGTAACTGAATTGGATTGATTCTGTAGTCTTTTATGTCGGTTATCCACATTTCAATGGTAAAAATTCTTGTAGTAAAGACCAGCTCTTCTTATACTACTGCTTGGGCTCTTTTTGGATGACCAAATGGCCATCAGTGCTTGAATTACGAAGGCCCAGGTTGCCAATCCATTGTATAGAGACAATGGTACTCAGAGGGCGATTCATATTGTATCATGTTAATGAGCCAATCATACAGATTGCATCAATTGGGTTGGTAGTTTTTGGGGGGACAATTAGGATGAGAAAATATGGCCTTTTTAATCTTTTTAATCTGGATGATATTAACACTTGAAGTGCCTAAGGTTGTTTTCACTCACGTTGGTGCCCTAAGGGGGGTTCCATGGAACCCCCCACTAAGGGAAACCACTTCCCGATGGATGGAATTTTAAAATGAAACTCATACCACCTTTGGAGGGGGCATAAGACAAGGGCCAAAGGTGCAATTATAATGAGTTCCCGGGTTAGCGTCTGAGAAAGGAAATTAGGGGCAAATTCATTGTTTTCAAAAAATGCGTTTCACAACGCTCAAAAAAGTAAACACGATTTTTAGCGACCCTGCTTCCACAGCATAACATTGCAAATCATTAGATGTTTATATATGCTCTAGAAGGACCAAGTTACATATATTTAACACAAACAGTACCATTTTGTACATTCTTGTATTTTTCGTGGGTGCAGTCGTATTTGCCATAAGCTTGTACAGTAATGGCGCGCAGTCGCTCGATGATGGAATCGCTTCTTTTCAGCACATAAAGGGTTAATTTTTTTTTCCAATTATGTAATTAATTTTGTTTCATGCATATGAACATACATAAGCAGAAAAATATTTCTGGCAACAGGTTTGCTAATTTTTATTTTTAAAATCACACTCCCGTTGGTGCCTAAGGGGGGGGGGTTCCTAGGGCCCCAAGCTAATTATCTCATTAACGGGATAGAAATTTTAGTAATTTTATGGAAAGAAGGGCATCGATAAGTTACACAATTACAAAAAATTAGAGTTCGAAAATATTTTTCACGACTGAGAAATCGCTGAAAAACAAATCTTGGGTACTATGGAACCCCCCCTTAGGCACTTAAGTGTTAAGGTGACTACAGTCCCTCAAGATCAATTTTGGGTCAATTTTTTGGTCAATTTCCTCAAAAATTTCAAAAATAAGCACTGCATGACCACATTCTTGAATTAGCATGAAAAATGCATTCAAACGAGTCCAAACAAGCCTAGTCTAAGGTCAGTAGCTTTTGGACATTTTTGAAGCCATCTCAAAAGTTACTGACTGATGTGTTATGGAATCTAACAGGGTAAAAAGTTTAAGAAGTCGGTGACTTGTAAATGTAACAACAGACAAAATAGAGGGTATTGCCCTTCTCCCTTATAAAATTAGCTAATTAAATTTGAGTTATTTTATAATATGAGACAATCACCCACCTCAACGGGGTGCAACAGGGCGCAAAGCTACAGCGGGATCTAGGTGCTCAGCACATCAAAAGAAATAACCAAACATCTAAGCCATATTTATGGGATGAAGTCCAATTTTAAAAGCGGGAGGAAACCGGGAGTACGTGGAGGGAAAACCCGCCACACAGAGAGCAGATCAGACACTATTTGCTTTTAAAGGTAGGTGGGTGAACGATTTTTTTCTTAATGTTTTCTACTTTGCAAAAGTAAGAGCTGTATTCTGCTACCAGAATCTCAATTTTGAGGAGATGAAATTAGGGACAGGGCTGTCAGTCCCCCATATTTAAAAACTGTGAGAAGAAGAAGAAGCCCCTACCAGGATTCAAACCCACAAAACTAATGGTAGAAGATGAGAGGAGGAACCACTGAACCAGCCACATAGGGCAATCAAGGCATATATAGACGGAAGTCAGGGAGGGCCGGCCAATGAAGAGTCGTTTTTGCGTTTACCCAGAGGTTTTGCAAGTAATCACGAAAACCTGACAAATATTCTAAAGTCGAAAAATATGTTTACTATAATATTTTTCACTCAAATCCGTTGGAGTTGAAGAATACCTCCAGTGTAAAGTAATTTATTTTGTTTTTTTTATGAATATACGGTTACAACGGGATTACATTTTGACCGAGGCGTTGACCTCATGTTCAATGCAGGGTCACCGCTTATTATAGCTGAGGACAAGTGCTGTACCAGGCCCGGGGTACCAGTAGGTAGCCATATGCACCACCGTGGAAAGGATTCGTTGTGACCTGCATGTACACAATCCTCTCATGTCGGATTTTTGATAGTTTTGCAGCACACAAATTATGTATAACCCCGACTAACGCAGGCAAATAGATCGGTTTCATCGACTCCGTACGGGAATTCCCATACTCGCCACTCACTCTGATCTATTAACAACCTCAACAGAGACTTCAGAAATTCCGGTACTGTTCAGGCTGTTCAAGATCGTCGGCAGTTTGACGCTATGAATGAAGCTTGGCGCCACCGCCCTGGAGGGAGTAGGAGGATTTTCAACCCCAGACTATCACTCACAAGCCAGATTTTAAGTTCATGAAAATTTGTGTTCAGGGTGGGCAAGAGGGGAAGATCAACATACTGCAAGTTAAACTTAAATACTGTAACATCTGGATCGTGCCCGCAGTAAGGTAAATAAATAAAAGTCATGCCAAAAGGCATTGATTAGGAATTTTTTTGACCTCCTTTTTATTGACATTAAGATAAAGCTTGGACCATGCCTAAAATATACATTATCAGTTAAGAATTCAAACATGTTCAGAGTGGTTCATCACAAATCACAACGATGCATCCATAGCGTCCGCGTGTTTTTATCCCGCCCGCGAGCAGATAAAATAACGCAGACGCATGGATGCAGATTGTTGATTTGTGATGAACCACTCTGTAACATGTTTGAATCCCTTTCAAAAACGAAAATCTTTATGAAAACTTAATTAATATCGTGTATAGATAGAGGAACATAATTATTACCACTATAACACGAATGTTTCCCCAAAATATTTCCCTAGATAATAGTTTTATCAAATGTTTTTGCTTTTGTCGTTGCTTTGCAGTTTGCACTGGTGTACTTGCGCTTACTCAAGTTCTAACATGACGGAACAGCGCGTCGACTTAAGTGTACTGCGTAAACTCACTTCCGTGAGCACTGCGCCGGGCGTGACAACACTAATTTTGCCTATCAACTGTGGGTTGAATAACGAATCAACAATGGTACGCTCCTGTACACGGAGATACGGTGAGTTGTTGAATTTCCTTCTACCAGTTTGTTTGCATTAATAAAATTTTGCATAAAAAGATCCATTAAATGATGGGAGCTACAGCCAAGTGGGTAAGATATAAGAATGCCTCAATAAATTCTTATCGCTAATAAATGTGCTTGGGGGGAGAATTTTTTAAAAGGGGTGTTTTTATTGTTATTGGTTCAATATATTTCCTTCCTTGCAAACCAATAGCCAGAACCATATGGAATACCCTGGTGCTCCAGCACAAAAAGATCAATGTTTGAGAACGAAGTGCGCCCTCAGATTTGTTTTAAATCACTATTTTTGAATTGCTATAACTTTTAATTACGTGTCATTCCATGCCAATTCAACAAATCGAGTACAAAAACAACTCACCCCAAATGATTCGTCTTTCTTTTTTGGGATATTGAAAGATCTTCAGTTATAACCTCCAGCTGAAAATCCCTGAAAATTTGAGACTCTGTACCCTCTTCGTTTTCTCCACGCCACAGCCATTTTAAATTTGAGGGTGTCCCCTCAAAAATGTACCGATGTGAAATCAATATTCAGAGGGCCATAGTAAAGAACTAACACCCCCAGGTTGATACCCAGGTTTGCAAAGTTCAAATGTCTGATTTCCCAAAACTGAGGTTGGTCTTTGGGGACAGTGGCCAAATTTCAAAAAATATTAGTCGCTCTGGGTGCAGTGATAAAGTTTTGTCAAATATGGTCTTTTGGTGACAACGATACTGCCAACCTGGGGGTCGTAAAGCCTTACATATGCCGTCACCTCCAGATGGGTTTCCCCCCAGAGGGGGTGGGCTATTCCAGGGGTTATCGCTACATTTGCAGCAGCCAAGATTACCACATGTATACTTTTCATCAACAACACATGCTCAATAGCTAATCAGTGGCATAAGCAGCCCAGAGGTTCCGTGGGGGCAAAGCCCCGTCGGGGGGTAAAACTGTCGGGATCAGAGGGTAAAATTTCCCCAAATTAACATTATCTTGTTCATCTTTACAGTTAAGAACCCCTAGGGTAGTTTTGAAATCCGTATTCGTCCTTAAGCCTTCAGGATTTTAGCCAAATTGGTATCCTGAAAGGGGACAAAACGATCGTATTATCATTCAGCCTCAGTACACTATCCTCTACCCAAAAATGCTGATACATTTCTGGAATGGTAGCTATAACCAGGTAGGGGACATTAAGGATTATGCTGTGGTCAAAATTTTAATATGATCCGGTCATGTTGATAAGTGTGCCACATCATATAAAAGAAAATGCAAATGGTGCACTCGCAGACGGAGTGCCCATCTCTCTGTCATTGGCGTTTGGGCCAGACTCACTCATATAATGTTGCTGTTTTGCATTCCCAGCACATGCCGGTACCCATTTATACTCCTGGGTGGAGAGAGGCAAGCGAGGTAAAGTGCCTTGCCCAAGTGCACAACACATTGGCGACAGCGGGGCTCGAACCCACAACCTTTTGCTTATGAGGCGAGCGCTGATCCACTGCACCATTGTGCCCCCTACTACATCATATGTCCAACCATAAGGATTCCAAAAAAGTATAGTTTGTACTATCTACAACAAAGTTTTGGAGTTAAGGTTAAAAACAGCAAAAACAGGTCAAAGGTTAAGTTCAGTTGTACAAGGGTCAAATTTTCAAGTTGCACCTATTTGGATGCAAATGGTTCAAATTTTTGGTGGAGGTCATAGGATTCAAATAAGGAATAGTTTTGAGTATCTCAAATGCTTAGTTATCAAAGTAGGGGGAAACAAGGTCAAGCCCGATTGAATACTATGGACGTAGACCTTTGTTGCCCCCAACATTGGTAACTAAGCATTTTAGACAGTCAAAACTATTCCTTATTTTAATGCTATGAGCTCTACCAATAATATGCACCATTATGATATTTTATCCAAATCAGAGCAACTTTGAAATTTGACCCCTGTACAACTGAAAATGACCCTTTTTATTGATTTTTGCTGTTTTAGCCTAACTCCAAAACGTTAGGCTGTAGTTAGTACAAACTATACCTTTTTGGAATCCTTATGATCAGACAAATAATATGGTATACTTTTCAACATGATTGAAAACAATTTAAATTTTTTCCCCTGTGTAAACCTTGGTTACCCCCTACCTGGCTATAGCTACCATTCCAGAAATGCTATTGATGCATTTTTGTGTAGGCCATGGTATACTGATGCTGCATCATAAGAAGTGTCGTTTTGTCCCCTTTCAGGATACCAAAATTTGCTCGGGACTCATGAACTGTATCCTTGGGGAAGACTTAACCAGGTCTTTCACAGGAGGGGACAGGAAGTTCAGGGCCCAAATTATAAAACCTTGCTAGTTTAGCTGGCAACAAGGCTGGTAAGACTTCTAAAATCCCTATATGCAATACGGAGGTTGACAACTAATGAAATTCATAAAACCTTACGAAGAACCTTGTAACTATTCCAATACTAGGAAAATCTAGTTGCCAACAAGCTCAATCTTTGTCTACAGAATTGGGTGCTTTCGGGCGGAATGGCCTTGGTTGCAGTGTGGGATGTAAATTCATACATTAAATGACTCCCCTTTTGTGTTTGAGTCTGTTATCTCAGAGCATGAAACATGCTTATCACTGTGAACCATGTACAAAATGATGCCAATAGAATTGTAGTAGTTGCCGTATATATAGGCCTGTACAACATGATCAACCGATACTATACGGTATATCGAGAGTTGACAAACGAAGGACGTAACTCAGCACTGAAAGAAAGATAAAGAATTTCTTTAATTCTGGCCTGTAATACTGTTTTGAGAAATGTGATGTTTAATATGTTTCTACTAAGCAAATCTATTCATACTCAAATGTTAAACATCCTCATTAAAGCTCATATCTGGTACTGAAGGCCAAACATATATAAACTTAAGTAAACAAAGAACACTTTAGTTATGAACAGCAGAATTAAAGAAAATTCTTTAAATATTTCTTTCAGTATGCGTTTGATAATTTATTTTTCATTTAAATATATAAGCAGTATTTTTGGCCCTGTATTACACAAGTTCTCTTTCCTTTTCACTGATGCATTACGGCATTATGTAATGCAAATGAAAAATTGAAGACCAAACGTTACTCACATTTTTTTAATCAAATGATCTGATAGTATATTTGTTTTAATTTAAATCAACGGAACTATAAATTAATATTTGTAGCATAAAACTCCGTGTTAATTGTCTTGTAAAATATTTACAGAAATATAAAATATATTGTTTTCTTCACTGATTTAGTTGCCAAACTAGTGAGTTTTTTTAGGTGGGGGGGAGTTGTCTGGATCAAACTCTAAATGTAGCAAGATTTTTAGAATGCAAACTAAGCACTAGTAAGGGTTTATGAATTTCAACTAGTAAATCAACTCGGCTTAGTGGCAACTAAGTCCCATTTTGGTTGCCAACTAGGCTTAGTAAGGTTTTATGAATTTGGGACCTGATGTACAAGTAGTTGCCATTGGGTTATTCGATTTTAAAATTCATGATTAGACCACTACTTAAATCTTCTAAAAGAAGGAACAAGCCCAATGAATATCACATTTTTGTAACAGAGGAATGTAAGCTTCACTCTGTAGCTTTTGATAGGTGACAAACACATAACTGGTTTTGAGATTTAGGTTAAAAAAACCCGACCTAAGACTAGGCTTGTTGGATCATTTGAAAGCATTATTCCATGCTGATTCCAAATATGGATAGGAAAATGAATAAGGCCCTTAAAATTTAATTTTTAGTTTCTCGTAGCAGTGGCTTCTGAAAAGTGAAGAGGGTGGTTTTTATTTTTTACTAAATGACACTAAAATATGGTTGTTTTTAAGGTGCGTCTTGTTCTGATGTCTTTCGGACCCCCTGATTTACCCGGAAGTAGTATTGATTTTGATATCAGATGAAAGGCCGTATTTTTCTCATTGTCGTCCTTGATTTGGCAGCCATCAAACCATTTAACTCCCAAGATATATAAAACAAAAAAACCGCCGATTTTTAGTGGGTAACCATCAACCTATTAGCACAGGATTGAATAGGGTTGCAAATGCATTATTGCGTCTACCATCAAAACCGCAAGTTTGTTTCCCACGGTACTTGACGGGTGTATGTGCAAGTGCCATGCTCTCTTCAAGTAATAACACAATACACATAAATCGGAACCACCACCTTTAACCACAAAATTATTTAGTGAAATCATTAGTTGTGCCAAACTTAAGTTACAATGGTTCAAATGTTACCAAATCCCAATATATTGATTTCACCTGTGATGAAAAATGATGAGATTTGTTCACCAGTAATTGTATAGGCCCCCACCCCCCCCCAACCCCCGCACAAGACAAATAGACACACTTTCACAAACAATTAGAGAACGGTGGTGTTAAAATGCCAAATGTAGAAATTGAATATTTAATGCATTGAATGTCGCACAGGAAGGGTTATAGGTGGTGAGCAAAAATGGGTTAAATTGTTTCGTCTTCGTACAATTTAGTAAGTAACGACATCTATAGTTTTGGTGTCTTCCGATTTAACAAAATGAAAGACACAGTGCGTAATACATTTTGGTATGACACTTTATTTTCTTGGGCGCTCTTTCTAAACACTGTTAATAAGAGTAACATTGATTTCAATCGGATTGATAGCCAGTATCTTTGGTGGAATGACAAAATTAAAATTGATGGTAAATCGGTTGATCATGCTCATTGGAGGAAAGGGGTGTATTCTTTGTCAATGATTTAATTGAGAGAAGGGTGGATCTTTCATGTCTATGAAATAATTATCGATCTATATGTGGTAAAACTCTTTCTATTTTTACGATCAATTCAATTATTTTTTGACTTGATAATTTTACTTTCAAGGTGAACCCCTTCGCCCAAGTATGTCGACGCATATTGTTTCCAACAAACAAAGTTGTAAATATTCCTATGAATACATTTGTATGAAAACAAAAAACACTAAAAGGGAAAGTAAAACAGCACTGGCAATGAATTTCTATCCACGATAATGATTGAAAGATGTATGTTTTTTGATTTTAGTATTAACGACTGATACTAAGCTTGAGGTGGTTTCTTCAGTAAGATTAAATCTTTGTTCATTGCTACAAATACTCTATTGTTAAAAATGAATTAGAATAATAATCTATGTACTTTTGTAAGAAAGACCCTGAATCAATACGGTATCTTTTTGCAGATTGCCATTTATTTTGGTGCAATTGTGGGATGATTTTGGAAAATGGATAGAAAGTAAGACCAACTTAAAAATAAATGTCTTCACTGTTAGTTTTATTTGGTTTAAAACGTGACTTAACTTTAACACTGATATTAACAATTGCAAAATTCCACATTTACAGGGCAAAAGTGATGGAAAAATACCCAAATTTGGAAACTTGCAAGAAAGAAATCCAATATTACTATAAAGTGTGCAAGTACCAAGCGGACTGCACTCTTACTGGTCATAAATTTATTAAAAAATGGCAAATGTGGCATTGTTAATGATTTAATTTTGTATCTTTTTCCCCCTATGATTTCTTTAAATATCTTCTTGGTTATCCACCTTAATGGTATATTGTAATTTGTATATATGGGCCACTGAGTGGTAGTAATATGTATGTGAATCACATGTTTCAATAAAGACAGCTGTCAAAAAAAAAAAAAAATTATATTACCGACTTTCAGCTGCATCAGAAAAATGGTGAGGCCTTTTTAATTTTTAGAAGGAATAGACTTCCTAGAGGTCTTTAAAATCACATGAAAGTGACGGTGGTTGATTAATGACAATTTGACTTATCATCCATCAAAATTACAGGGTTGAAAACACATTAATTTAAGAAAATTGCAAAATATGGAAAATTATCTCTGATAACTACAGTCGTCTACAGAACACAAAGGGTTAATGTGACACAAGCTGCAGATCAATGCATCTGTTACCTGCATTATTAATGAAACACCTGCCCTTGTGTTTAGTTGGGGATGAGGGGGATTTCCCCCTCGCTTAAGGCCTTATACAACCATTAACCGTTTGGAGTGAGAGTTGAATATTGTCACATCAACCAGGACCAAGTTTCTTGACAAAATCATTGACAGTATTTCTGAGCTGTTAGTACTTTTTCCCATATTTAAAATTAGCATGAAAAATAAACTCAAATTAGTCTAAAACATGCTTTGTCTTTGGGCAGTGATTCTTGAGAACACAATTTTTTGAAAGGCATCTAAAAGTGCTCTAGAACATTAAGTGAAATTCTGTTAGCAATGCACTGTGACTTGCCACATTCTGCACTGATATTGTGTTTCTTAACAAAGCATGTTTCACCAAGCTTTCTAAAGAACTAATGGTGGTGGAACCTGGGGGTGCATGGGGACTCCTCCCCGGAAAAAATCAAGCCTCGTTTTCACATTCTTGCTCATAAAAAAATTCCCCAATGTCAAAAAGATATTTACGCCACTGACAGAATGAGCATGAAAATGCATTCAAGTGCATCCAAACAGGCCATTTGGGAAGCCATCTCTAAATATGCTAGTCAATTTTTGGAATTAATAAAATACTAAAAAGATATAAGGCAGGAATAGTACTGGATCCTAATCCAATTCTATCAGGGAATACAACTACAAATAAAAACTTGAGTGCTGAAGCCCACTTTTTTGGAATACAGCAAAAAGTGGGCAATTTTAACTGTATTTTCTGAGGAAAGTTATGAATCTACGAAAGGTGAATATAACTTGTATTATATTTTAGTAAGTTAATTTTGTTGCAAATAATTTGTCTGTAAAATAACACTTACAAAACATACTGCAAGCTGAAACTTGAAAATTCCCCTGGCTTTTAATAATACAAAATTGAAGGGTTGGTATCAAATGTTGACTACACCCACCAAGTTTCATGACCTTATAACCATTTGAAGTTATTTGAGATTGAATGACCTCACATGATCTTGAAATGACCTTCAACATTTTCAGCAGTGAATGTTGACCACACTCACAGAGTTTCATGACAATCCAAGTATTTCAAGTGATTGGACCTTGATTTGACCTTAGGTAACCCCAGATGACCTGGAAAAAATTTGGTAGCAAATGTTGATTACACCCACCAGGTTTCATGACCATACAACCAAGTGTAGTGATTTGACCTTGGATGACCCCCACATGACTTTGAAATGACCTTCAAAATTTTTGGTACTGAATGTTGACCACACTCACCAAGTTTCATCATCCAACCACATGTTTAGTGATTTGACCTTGAATGACCCCGCATGACCTTGAAATTACCTTCAAAGTTTTTGGCACTGAATACTGACCACACCCACCACCCAACCACAATTTGACAAAATTAGCTCATTTGCCTCAAAGAATGCCCTTTAATTGGCCACATGCCCTTTGAACCAATTATTCACAAAACATGACCTCTCACCACAATCGGAGTACACCACATATGAACCTTGGGCCAGTGGTTCTTCTGGTAAGTTTGGATGCAAATGGGACTCAGCTGGGTGCATTTTCCATTTTGATTCCAAATACGGTCATCAAGGAATTGCATAATTTTGACTTTTTTTAGAAAAATATGCAATTTTTTTGGAGAAAATATGTAAAATTTTTGAGAAAAAATGTAAGTGTTTGAGAAAATATGTATTTTTTAGAAAATATGTCAAATTATTTAGCTTTGAGCAACTGTAGTCCCTTATAGCCATTAATGACTAAACAACCATAGTCATGGGGCCCAAGAGATTTGTATCTTATGTTTACATATACCTCTAAACAAATTGCATGGTGTCTGTAGTCTAATTGAGCTAAAATGTCATGGTTGCAATATCAGCATTACAATTAAAGGTGCATGTTCTGACCATCTTTGGGACCCCCGATTTACCCGGAAGTAGTATCAATTTTGATATCAGATGAAAGGCCGTACTTTTCTCATAGTTGTGCCGAAATTTGAGGCCTCAAATCTATTTCATTCCCAAGATATAAATAAAAATACCTGCTGTTTTAATGGTTAAACATCAATATTAGCGCAGTATTGAATAGGGCTTGCAATATACATTATTCCTTCTACCATCAAAACCACAAGTTTTTTTCCCCATGGTACTTGATAGGGCATACGTGCAAGTGCCACACTCTCAAGTAGAGAACACAATAGACATAAATCAGAACAAACACCTTTAAATTGACCAAACAGCAAACACCAATCACTAAGTGTGCAAAACAACCTGTTAAACAAATACTCCAATATAATGTACTGGAACAAAATTATCTTATCACAATAATTATGATGCTATGCAAAAGCAGTGGGAATCGTAGTAGAAAATCCCCTTATATTGCACCCAGTGTAAAACAGTTTATATAGTACAAAAAGCAGAACAAGCTCTTCTAAATCATTATTTAAATATCAAACAGGTTACAATTGGTAAATTAGTCTTGTTGTTTGAGGAATGTAACAAAAGTATCTGCAATGACAGGCAACTGGGTACAGGTGTGCCTCAAAAATGGTAAAACAATGTGACCCATTTTAATAATGGGCAAAGGTACAAATATATGACCCACTCATAAAGCCTTTGAGAGAGAACACTAAATGAAATTGCCAAAAACAATGTCGTCCTCAGTGGCATACCGACTGGGGGGCAGGGGGAGGCAGGATGCTCCCTCTGGCTCGAAAAAGCAGGACGATTTGGACCAAAATCCCTCTTCTTCGGGAAATTTTGACCAATTTCAGCCTAATTTGGGGCAAAGTTAAAGTAAATTTCAAGTTCAGACTTAATTGGAGCAAATCACCGGGACGACTTAAGAATTTTGCCCCCTCTGGCAGGACGACTTGGAAATTTTGCCCCCTCTGAATTGACTTCCTCGGTACGCCACTGGTCGTTCTAAAAATACATGCATACCACACCACATAGAGGTCTTAAGTAACTTGTCAAACCAGGCCTTATCAGTGAAGGATGAGTCCAATTTGGTGAGAAGACTGTATAGAATAAAGTCTTAAACTCATGCACTACGGTTGGCATAAGCTAATTCTTTTTAAAGGCTGCTAGTCATTTGTAGCATCTTTTTAGGCCAATCAAAATAGAATGAATGCTGCCTAAACCCAACACTAATTGCAAACAAGAATCAATTCAACAGAATTGTATTGAGAATACCTTTAAAAAACCAAACATATCAAAAGTCTACTTAAATCAAAGGAGTGGAACATATATTTTAAGGGGGGTAAGGTTTAGACAGGGGTCAAAATATGGAAAAGTATCAAAACGCGTCAAAAGTATGCCGTGTTTGTTACATTCTACGGATGAAAAAAGGTAAGTTGCCATATCTGCAGGTTGTAGGTCAATATAGTTATGAGTCAAAATAGGTTTTTCAAGGTCACAATGGGGGGGTATAAATTTTCAGATAATCTGTTCGTTATTAAAAATGGTGTCAAATTGTTCGTCTAAAGGTACAGAACCCGACGAAAATATACTGGTTGCACCATCTATAATAGTTGTTGCATAAATGGAATGCAAAATGTGAATGGGGTATACAGGGTATATGGGAGGTCACTATCTAGCTCTGTAATTCCTGAGTATAGAAAGTTCAAACAAAGAATCTATTTAACATTTACTTAAAGGGGCGTGTTCCGATAGTCTTTGGGACCCCCCCCTGATTACCCGGATAGTAGTATCGATTTTGATATCAGATGAAGGCGTTATTTTCTCATTGTCATCCGAATTTGGCCCTCGAATCCATTTCATTCCCAAGATATAAACAAAAAAACTGCCGTTTTAGTGGTTAAACCAATTTTATTAGCACAGTAGTGAATAGGGTTGGCTTTGCAACATGCATTGATGCGTCTACCATCAAACCGTAAAAGAAAGGTTTGTTTCCCAGGTACTTGATGGGGTTGTATGTGCAGTGCCAGGTCTCATATCAAGTAGAGGACAAACATACACATACAATGGAAAACAACCACCTTTAAATAGGGGACAAATTTATTAATTTATTTAACAGTAAACAACCAGTCCGATCAAAATCGGACCATTCTATGAATTTACCACAGGATGACCTTGACTGTTATTGAGCTCTGTACCCTAAAACCATAACGTGTAGATAGGGCCAACTTTTTTAAACCTTAGGAGTAGCCAATAAAAGTGGGTACATCATTTAAATCAATCGAACAATTCTAATTTTTTACCCCTGTACAAACGTTTCCCCCCTATTTCGACCATGTTCCACTAGGTGATTTTGGTAGACTTTTAGGATATTATTTTTGGACGATTTCAAGAGTGATTAACACCAAAGCTGTTTCTGTTGCAATTTGTGTGGGATCAAATCTAAAATATTGGACTATTTGTAGCTTATGTGAAGGATAAAAAGGTCTAAGCTAAGCATCACCTACAGGCTCAATAACAATGGGCATCCATGCAACACTTTCCGATGATTAAGTTATAAAATGTTCATTGAAATGGAGAATGCTCTGGCTTTTGCTTTTTGCAGATAGCATGCCCCTGAAGTTTCTTCAAGTGTATTGGGGGATAAAAATACATTGTGACCTGAAAACTCAAAATGATGGTGTTGAAATAGATCTCTGATATAGAGGGACTCCCCTTCTCTCCTTACCCAGCGAGGTCCTTTTGTTTCTTACAGTATTATTGGCATGGAAATAAAAACACCATCCTTTTTAGTAGTGTGGTGAAAATTATGGCCCATTGTGTAGTTAAGAGGGTTGAATGAAATTGAAATTGTGACCCACAGTGGCAGCCTTTTATGTACTTAAATTCTTTGTACTGAGAGCTCCCAGGCATTACATACCTGGGTAAAATTCAATTGATTCCTAGGATCTCTTCGGGAAAAAATGACTAGTAAAAAAATAATGATCACTCAACAAAGTCGGTACCGGTAATACAGAGGAGAGGAAGAGCGCATCGCATGTTAGACATATAAATCATGATTTATACCAACACAGAATTCGAACACAAGCAGATATACCCCTGAACGAAAAAATTTTGAGGGCACCCCCCCCACCCCACACCTGCCGGGCCAGGATTCGAACCGGAGGAGAACCATGGTATGCAAGACCAGTGCTCTTAACACTAAGCTACCAAGGCTGCCCGATAAACAGGCTTGCAACTGAGCGGTCCCGGCATGCAATACACACAAACACACCAGTGCAGTGCACAAGATCTATAGATGCTTACTAGCAAGCCTAATATCATCAGATTAACAGTGGGTACGAGGCTCACACATCATAACATATATACATTTAAACAGCACATTCTAACACACGCAGATATACCCCTGAAAGAAAATTCGAGGGCACACCTGCCTGGGCCAGGATTTGAGATGGCTTTGCAAATCACCTGTAACCACTGTAGATGCTCTGATAGAGTGGTCTTGAGTTCATCTCAAATTGGCTATTTTAAGAAAACTAAGAGTAGCACCAAAATAAAAATATGTTACTACATGAGACAGGGTTTCACTGTTAACCCGTCATGGAGGCATTAAATGCAAAAGATCTTTTCAAAGGTTGATTCCTTTTTGGAAATTATTTCGAAGGTTGGAAAAGTTTAATTCATTCACACAGGAGGTATAAGCATACAATGGATCTGTATAGGTTAAGTCGGCAGCTTCAACTTTGATAATCGTGACTCTTCTGAAACATGGAACCACCATTTTACATGACTCTCCGCACCATGAGACGACGGACACCCATTGGGGACACCTGCACATTCTATGCAATGGGCGGGGTGCTAGGAGAATTTCACTATTATATTGAGAACACAATTGCAAAATTTTCAACTAGGAGGAACACTTAAAAGGCACATGAAAATCTGAAGCAGGAGCAGGGCTCGAAACATGAACCTTTGAGTGAAATCCTGCCAATGATTGAGTGCCTTATACCACTCAGCCACCTTGCCCACAATATTGTGCATTAAAGGTGCTTGTTCCGATTTTTGTTATCGTGTTCTGTACTGATTTTAGAGCCTGGCACTTGTACACACTGACCATCAATTACCGTGGAAAACAAACTAGCGGTTTTGATGCTAGACGCGATCATGCATAGTGCAACGCCCTATTCACTACTGTGCTAATATTGATGGTTAACCACTAAAACTGTAGTTTTTTATCTGTATCTTGAGAGAGAAATTTGAAAGCTGAAATTTCAGGACGACAATGAGAAAAATACAGCTTTTATCCGATATCTAAATTGATACTACTTACGGGTAAATCAGGGGGGTCCCAAATACGATCGGAACAAGCACCTTTAAAGCCAATATAATGGCTAGTTAACATTAATGGCATTCTGGTATGTTCACTCAAAAGTATGTTTCTTTTCTTGTGACTGTCAGAGTTTTGTCTCGTGTAACTTATCAAACATATCTCATGTTCTGTACTTTGTGCCCTGATAAATTTGAGCTCAATCAAGGTCTAATTGTATGATCTGAACAAATGTCTCTATTTTTGAAACATCAGTGGTTATCTTGGGCCAATAAATGAACTTTTGTTGTTAGCGTGACTCGCATATCGTATGGGTTGCATGGGGGCAGCCAAAAAACTAGGAACCGTATGGGCTCAGCTGAGATAGAAGTTTGATGGGATTATGGGATTGATAGAGGCAGGCTATGGGTAACAGTCGGGGGTACGCTTGGGTTATGTTATTCAATAGTTTCCAGAGGGAGTTAGCCAACCAATACCCTGGTGTTTGCCAAAAATATGTAAAAATTAGCCTATTTTGGGCATATTTTTTGCCATTCGGGCCTTTGGGTTTGGAAGTTTCTTGGCGTGCCCCTACGATGCATCCATGCGTCCACATATTTTTATCCCGCAAGGGCAGGTTTAGCAACCCGAGCGGGATAAAAATAATGCAGACACATCGGATGCAATGTTGTTGATTTGTGACAAACCACTCTGTAATATATGTTTGAATCCTTTCAACAACAAAAATATTTATGAAACTTATTAATATCGTGTAGAGAAAACATAATTATTCTCATCATAATACTAAAATGGTCCCAGCTCGACAGAAATCTTTCCTTGTAATATATTTTAGCAAAATCTAGAGCAAAATTACAGTTTTGGCACATTTGTTGCACCTGGTGCCCTTGCGTGTACTCAGAGTTCCAAACGTGACAAACAGTGCATCGACTTAAGCTAACACGTACACACACTTCCATGAACATTGCACCGAGTGGATGCGCTAATTTGCATATCAATGTGGGTTGATAACAAATCAATGAATCTGCACAAGGAGATACGGTGAGTTGTTGGAGTGGATTAATGAATGTTCCATCCATCCAGGCATCCAGGCAGGCATCCATCTGCATGATCACATAGGCCCTCCACAACATGAGTGTGGGGGCCAAAAAAAATCTTCACAGACATTGTGAACGATTGCTTATATTTTGTAACCACAAAATTGTACAACACTCGCTAAGTAACACACAGGTCTCTTCCAAGTACCCTGTATATTAATGTATACTTCAACTGGTTGAAAATATATTTACACATTTTTTCCTCAAGATTACAAACATTTGCACAAATGTGGATAAACAAAATCTCCAAAAGTATGTTTATACAGAATACAGGCCTATTTACATATATTTACATCAAATTATTGTTAATATACTGAAATCAGTATAAAATGGCCACTATTACTAGTTTTATATTTTTAATGATATTATTTTCACATCTTGGTAATAGTAAGCCACTTTCTAAATAGTGTGTTCAGTGTAAGATGAAACGTGACCTCTGGTCTGCGTAATGTAATATTCAAAAGAGGTTATATGCTCTATCTTCTAAGGAATAAACCACATTATCAAGTATTTTAACTCTGGGTTGTAATGACTAATTGTAAGTCATTTAGGGTCTTCTAAAATGTTATTGATATCTCCTGTATCAAAGGTCACGCACAATAATACAGTGAACAGGCTACAATAAAGAGTATTCTTCTGAAACTACTTGGTACTCTAGGTTGGCAATCATGACTATACTTCGTCCGGCCTGATCTAAGGAGTGACGTCATGGTTTTCACACAGTCTTAAACGTATGAATCGCAGTAAGTTGCAGCTGTAATCACAAGCATACAAAGTTGGCGTGCCCAATACTCAAGCACAATAGCTTCGCGATAGCTATGACATCACTCCTTAGTTCAAACCGGACAAAGTATAGAAATAATATTTCTCTACATCCGGAGGGTGCGTTGAGTCCATCCCACAATGCACCAGTTTTTAGAAATTTCATCTCAATAAGGTCATGTGATCCCACAAAAATCCTATTCTTAACACATAAAACCCTGACCCTCATTTTAGCCCACAAAGCGCTAGTGCTTAAGGAAGTTTTATCATAATAAACTTCTTGAACACCTTTTATCTGTAAGTATTGACATGTGTTTAGTACAGTACAGTATAGGGACATTGTAATGCACCATGGGATTGGTTCACACCCTCTGAGAGACATCCAAATTTGAAGGCTGAGCTTTTAACACTCCAGTGAATACCAAACTAAACAGTCATGATGTTGCACCTTATATACAGCAGTGAATAAAGACTTTTAGAGAGAGACAACAATATGAGATGACCAAAGCTGCCCCCCCAAGAAATTAGGGTGTCCAACATGACATTGACTGGGACAGACTAAAATTCTGGACATGAACACTAATTGGATTGAAAGGAAACTCAAAGAAGCTTTGTACATCAAATCTACTCCAAACAACTTTGATTGGGACAGAGCTAGGAGTGAATACTAAATAGGGTACATTATTCAAAAGATGCCTCCCAACCAATACACGGCCGGATTCTTACTCACGTGGTAGCCTATACGGCAGCTACACCATGTCTACAGCGGCAGCTACTGCACAGTACACACTGGGCTAATTGCGAGGCGGTAGCTGCAAGATAGGGCTTACAAAGTACACAGTTATTAGGTATACAATAATGTGGCTACTCTGCTTTACCTACCCCAATGGCTACCCTGTAGTTGCCCACTAGGTGGAGATAAGGTGGATGTTGAGTAGACAGTACCGGAGTAGACACGCAGCTACCACGTAGCTACCCCGCGGTAACCACGACGCCATTTGAGAGTGGGTGAAAATTTCATGAAATGAGGGCGCTATACACTTGGGCTCCGTTTAGCGTTTTTTTAACGTTTTTTTAGGAAAATCATTATGAAATTCAAATTGGGCATCATCAAAAACCCCCATATTCCCGCACTTGTAATAAAAAATGCAAATATATGCCAAAAATATCAAAAAAACAAAATTGGCCATGAGAAATACCGCGCGCGCTGAGAGCCGGTGTAACCCTAGCTGACAAAACCATGACGGTGCAGACAAAAGCCGCTGTGTGTGTACATTATTCATCTATGCGGCAAAATACACGGAATCCTGGCCGCGATGTACGTCTAGTGGGTACGTAATCCCTGTCTACCGGTGGTCAGCTGTGGTGGTACCTACCATGAGAACTTGGCCTGTAATTATGGTATGGTTTAGTTTGCTCTGATGATGGAATTTACTTGAGTGCCAAAAGCTCAGCCCTCCAATTTGGATGCCTCTATGGAAAGATTATTTTCTACTCAATATAGAGTAATGTATTTTTCTGTTGTGATGGTATAATGTAGGTCAACTAAAACATCTGCAATGTTAACATTAAATAGATCGTCGGCCACATCACATGCTGTCTTACTTGACATTTTTGAGATATTACACTTGTGTGTATTATTATGATTACACATTTCACATACAGATCTGTTTGACTAAGATTAGGCTAATTTAGCATACAGAATTTAACACAATGTCTTATCTGCATCATATCTACAGTGCGAGCATTCTCCTCACATGAAACGTGTTTCACATACTGTCTTATTTGTGTCTTATCTGCAAAATTCGGGAGCAGAAATCAAAATGGCAAATTTCACATACAGATCTTTAACTTTGGAGATATATTTACATAATATATTCTTAAAGAAACCAAATTTTAAAAATTTAAAGTCTCTTCTAACAGAGATGTAACAGAGGAGTAGTCCCATTTCATGAAAATCCATAATTTTGAACCGAAGGGAAGGCCAAATTTTAGCGTAGCATAACATAACATAACATATTTATTTATCCACAATCATACATTGGTATAAACATATTACATACAATATGATATATAATAATATAATATCTAACAAAGCTCCGGAAAACGCATTTTCTTACGCGATTTTGGAGTACAAGACCTCTTCTTTAAAATAAATTGGTACTTAAAACTTGGGGTTTTGATGCAGTTTTACCGTTATCATTGATACTTTGATCTCAGAAATTGAAACAAAAATGTAAAAAATTTTTTTTTTTTTTTTTTACATTTCCGGAAAAGTTACATCTCTGTTCAAAGCATTATTTGCCAAAAAGAATTATACGTCATGCTAAGTGTTGTCGGAAAGTGTTTTGTCAGATAAGACAGCATGTGATGTGGGCAACGATATACAATCAATGGTAATGTTCTATTTTAGAAGGGACACTGGCACATTTTGCATATGGGGTGCTCTCGATTTTTGTCAAAATTAGTTTTTTGCATGTCAGCATGTGTTCACCCTCACCTGAAATGAATAAGCCTAAAATGGATCTTCTGTATAAGTCAAGTAATTTTGTAAAAACCACTCTGGAGTGGTTTTATTCCAATGGCTGCCTTATTTATGTTATCATTGCAGAAAGGTTTTTGATTCCCTCTTGAACTACTTCAATGAAGATCTTTTGATTGAAAATGAAGGAAAAGGGCTGGAAATGACCACTTAATTTTCCTATGGATCTATGCCCAGGTTAGACCCCTCAACAATTACTACTTTTATTTGCTTCCATGAAATTCATCAATGGTGTAACTCGAAGTATTTTCAAACTATAAATAGGCATACATTTGTTTTACATTTTTCTATATAGATCCTTGAAAATGTTCAGATTCCACTTAGTAGCAAATTACAGTATAAAAACACAAAGTCAAGTAACATTTCATACATTTTACCCTGGATAACAATATGATTACCAAGGCTTTTTGATATCAAGGGGGTGCATGGAAGATTGAGTACGGTAGAATGTTTCATCATGCAAATGCAAGGTCTTACGTGCAATAGCTGCCATGTGACACACCTATGTGCTGCCATGTATTAGGATGACTCTGAACTTGAACTTACCTTTCCTTGAGTCAGCGGTTCTTGAAATGGTTCTTCGGGTTGCCTCAAGAGCCACTGACCAAAGACTTGCCATAATAGTATGTTTGATGAAGATTTCTGACAAATAGCAACTATTGCACTTATGATCTTCTTACGATGGTTTGTTTTTGCCGCTTTGGTGGCAAAGTTTTTACATATTTTAATAAAAGTATACTTTTTTGGAGTTACTGAGTTTGGTTGGAGATTTTTTCCCTTTTTTTTTTAACTTCCACGCCCACCGTGCATGGACATCTAATGGTGTGTCTGGCTTATAGTGACACCTCCCATTGACTCTTGGGCATGATACATTATACCCCTCCCACCTATGTGCTTTATTCCATTAACAGAATAAAGCACATGATATAGAGTAGTGCTTTATTCCATTAACGGAATAAAGCACATGGTACAGAGTAGGTGAAAAGGGTATAATGTAATTGTTCCGACTCTTGTTAGCACCAGAATGATAACATTTTAGTCACTATGAGCTAGTAAAATCTCAATTCCCTTGGCACAGTTCAGTAGCCTTCATTCACCAATGTATTTAGAAAATACACCCCCTGGTTTTGGGGTATCATATGACACCCAGATCACACAAGGTCAGTCCATGTCAATGTATGTACAAGTGCAACCCACTGAACTGTGTCCTTGGTGGATGAGCGTATTGTAACTCATAGTGACTTGCATCTTTATTGTGAGTAGAGCAAGAGTTTTCCTGGATATGTTACCTGTATTGCCCTATATAAGAGCAGGTATAGTGTTCTTCCCACAATGTATTTCTTCCAATACAATTTTTTCACTGGTTGTCACATGAATTTATAGTGACTACAAGTACTTAAATTGCAAGATTGGGATGAGTTCTGTTCATTTAAGTACTTTTGTCACTAAGTTCATGTGACAACCAGTGTAAAAATTATATTGGAAGAAATGCATTGTGGGAAGAATATTATACCTCCTCTTGCCCTCTATATACTACACAGTCGCTTATTTCGATGAAGATTCACTAACCTCGATCAGTTAACAAAGCGTATATCCACACTGCATTTAATTAACATACAATTGCATGCATTAGACGCAAACTATCACAGATCATAAAACTAGCGAGTGACTGAGTGTGGCAGGATTCGCTTACTGGTTGCCATGACGATTAATGGCCTTTTTACGAGAAATGCAGCAAAATGATGTCAACTGTTATATCACTTTGTTTAGTTTAAAGGTACTTCTTCTGATTGCCTTTGGGACCCTCTGATTTACACAGAAGTATCATCAATTTTGATGTCAGATGAAAGGCCATATTTTTCTCATTGTCTTGAAATTTCAGCTTCCAAATCAATTTTTTCTCAAGATACAGACCAAAAACTGACATTTAAATGCCAGGTTTTAATTGTTAACCATCAGTGAATAGGGCCTTGTAATGTGTGTTATTGGTTTTACTAACAAAACCACAAGTGTTTCCCATGATACTTGGTGGTAACTGTATGCAAGTGCAAGGCTCTCATATCAAGTAGAGAACATGATACATTTCAGAACAAGAACCTTTAACATAGCATACATACATGCTACTGAATCTCAATGAAAACAATTGATTGCTTGATCAAAAGCAGTTCCTGCTTTGTTGAATTAAGTGCTTTTAAGCTTTGTTGAAATGTGCATGCACAATATACTTCACAATGTTTAAAATTTTCTTTAACGCTTCAAAATAAGCAATTTTGATAGTGTGTACTGGGTCTGTGATAACATTATGAAATAGCATCATTTGTCCTAAGAATGAAATGTTGAGCTGTTACTACGGTTACCAGGTTTTAGGTTCTTCGAACAACTTGTCTGGTGCCTTCTTGGTTGATTCTGAGAAAAGAAAGAAAATAACAAAAACAAATTACTGAGGAATCAAACCAACGCAGTGTTATGAACACAGCAAATGGCCACTTGTGAAAAGGAAATGATCAATGGGAAAACTGGTTGGGGGCAGCCGTTTGACCCCATACAAACTGTCTTTTATTTTTAGAACAATTTTAAGCAGTGGCGACACAATTTTGACAACTGATATAAGTAAGGACATGCAAGAGCTATCATCTCTGCAAAAATCAAACAAATCCTTTGTGGCAGGGTTGTAGCTAGCACATTTTTAGTGGTGGGTGTTATTTGAAGAGAAGTTGACATATTTTATAATGTTATGCCTAAAATTGTCAAAATTTGCATAAAATGATTAAAATTGTCCATTTTTTGCTCTTTGAGTGGTGGGCTCTAGAGTTAACATTGGTGTTTAGTGGTGGGCTCTGAAGATGAGTGGTGGGCTCTGCTGCCCACCACCGCCCACTGTAGCTACATCCCTGCTTTGCAGGAATCTTGCCTACAAATGTTATGATTTGTATGTTATAGTGCCCTCTATATGCCCATTATCCATAGAAAAAAGTGGAAAACTAGATTTTTAAGAAAAATCGTATTTGCCCGAAATGAAATTTCGTAAAATTTACACAGAATGTAGTTAATGGACTAATTATTCCAAATCAGTTGTCAAAACTGTGTTGCTGACAATCTTTTTGTTTTGTTCTGGTTTAATTGTCATAATAAATGAGACTTTCAAACAGCTGTGTGGGGGCATATTCTTATTACTCTTACTTGAGACTTGCATAGCACTTTTCTCTCGAGCATGCAAGACTCAAAGAACACCCAAATGAATTTCACCCTATTCTTTTTGGAACTAACAAGTTGAATGTACAGGTACGACTCTCTGTACATGTAAACATGAAGACTGATGGCTTAAAGGTGCAACGAGAGATTTTGAGGCACCCAAATATTGTGTCATAATAGTAATTTCATATAGATTAGACACTAAATAGATTTCCTAGCTTGTATTTGGCTACAGAAATGTATTAAAAGAGAGAAAAAAGGTGATTTTGATTAGCTTTTATTTCAATGTAAAAACATAGGCTGAATTTCGTATTTGCTCCTATATGAAATTAGAAATTCTAAAATTTTGTACCAAAGAAACATTTCTCAGCCTAATGCTTTCAGATGGGGATATTTTTTGATGGAAAGCTTTACATCAGGGCAAAAATCAGTACTTTTGATTTTTTAGGGACACCAGATATTTGAAATCTCTTGTTGCACCTTTAAAGTCTGCTCTGAAGGATGAGGGGCTCGCATGGTTTGTTTGCCCGAATCAAACACAGGAAGAGTCAAAATTCTGATTTAAATCGCAATGGGTGTTTTTCAAATGAATGGGAAAAAATATTAAATAAATCACAAAAAGTGCTCCACTGGGGTTTAACCAAGGATTCCATGTTAATTTTAGTTGACCTGTTTAGATGGTTCTGTTACTCTTTGTTTTCCACCTGGACGTCATGAGAATGTGTAACAACATCATTCTAATGAAACAGAACATGGCCAAAACATTACATAACTTGAAAGTACAAGCTTGTGACAGGCAAATATCACATTTCATGGAATGCATGGTGAAGCTAATGAAACGGACGACAACTAAAACATTGCGCAAGTTGAAAAATATATATGAGATATCTCGTGATAACCTGATTTCACATTTCACAGGATGTGTGGTAAAGCCAATGAAACCGATGGACAGCCAAAACATTACGCAAGCTGAAAAATACAAGGTGTCACGACACCCAAATCTCACACTTTACGGGATGGGCGGTGAAGCTAAATGAAACAGAAGATAGCCACGACATTGCACAAGTTCAAAAATAACATGGTGTCTTGTGATACCCAAATCTCACATTGTTGCTGGGCAGGAAAAACCTCATATGTAATTTGAAAGGTCAAATGCAAAACCTCATATATGCAACTTCGGTAACATGGACGAACCAACCTATTGTCCAGTGTTTGGTCAAATAAAGTTGGTGGAAATGATGAGATGATGTTTAAAGAAGTACGTAAGATCTATTTTAAGTATTTTGTGATACTTTGCAAAACAACAATATCACCAAACAGGTCGTTTTGTCAGTGTTACCAAAAATGCACATATGAGGTTTTGCTCTTAGATGTCAAATGCACATATGAGGTTTTTCCTGCCCAACGACGACATATCACTGATGGAGAGATAGTCAAGCTAATGAATCAGAAGATGACCATTGCGCAAGTTGAAAAATATATGAGATTCATGTCTCATGACAACCAGATTTCACATTTCACGGGATGCGTGGTAAAGCCAACGAAACCGACTAACAGCCTAAACACCACGCAAGTTGAAAATGCGAGGGGACTTGTGATACCAAATCTCACCTTTCATGGGGTGGGTCAGGAAGCTAATGAAACGGAGATAGCCACAGCGTTACGCAAGTTGACAATTAACAAGGTGTCTTGTGATGCCCAAATTGCCTATTTGAAGGGATGGGTGGGGAAGCTGATTGGATATACAGCTTCAAATGGCAGGAAGACCCAATGCCAGCCTCCTTCCTATAAACAAGGGCACATGCCTCATTTAGATTTTAATCAGAGGATTTTAATGGACCTGAAAATATCCACTTTCATTTTCATCATTTTGTTGGCAATTTTGAACTTTTTATTTCACAAACTCCTCAGGAAGTCCTCAATTTCAAGTCCTCAAGCAACTGACATACCATAATGATCATTTCATTATCAAAACTTTTAGGCCTGCATCCCCCAAGTTGTGCTACAAAATAAACCCTGGTTAGATGAAGGTTATAGATTTTGCTTTACAAGTTAAAGGTACATGTTCCGATTGTCTTTGGGATGCCCGGTTTACCCGGAAGTAGTATCGATTTTGATATAAGATGAAAGGCCATATTTTTCTCATTGTCGTCCTGAAATTTGAGTACTCAAATCCATTTCATTCCCAAGATATAAACAAAAAACTACTGAATGGTTAACCATCAATATTAGCATAATATTGAATAGGGCTTTGCAGTATGCATTATTGATTCTACCATCAAACCGCAAGTTTGTTTCCCATGGTACTCGATGGGGCGTATGTGCAAGTGCCAGGTTCTCATATCAAGTAAAGAACACAATAGACATAAATTGGAACAAGCACCTTTCACCTTGCATCCCGATTGAAACCGCTTCTGAAATGGGTATTATTTCATGGACTTGACCACAATCCGTGGAACACTTACGTGCAATCATGCTTCATACAAAATGCTCTATTTTCTGGTACTTTCTGGTGTTTTACCCCTGGTTTTTGGTTCAAAACAGAAAATCAACCTTTTTCCAGCATACATCGGGGAAATTTGAGACTAACTTGGATTGTGACATCATTGTAACATATCAATAAAAAGAGATCCATAGCTATACAATGATACCAAATTTACCATAAATGGTCATTTCATTATCAAAAATTTAGGGAGTGCAACACCCAAGTTGTGTTACAAAATGTTAGAAGTTATACTCAAGAGGTTTTACATATTAACCTTGCATCCCAATTGAAAACTCTTTCAAAATGAGTATAGGTTTTCCCAGTTAGTTTAAAACAATTTTCATTATATTTCTTAACTCGTTAAGTTGCTTTTCGCCCCAAGAAAACGGAAATGTGCGTTTGTTAAAAACAATTTTGTCTTTGCTCAATTATATTAAACATTCGATCAATAAAAATAACTTTATTTTCATACATTTTCGTCAAAATCAATTTAATTTGGTCACACCCATGGCCCATCATCTGAATGTACAAAGCAATTTCGTCTTTGGTCATTTAATTTCACATTTAGCTCGATATATTTCGTCTCATGTGGTGTATATATAGGCCATGGCTAAGAGTTTGGCCTATAACATCAGCAAAATATCTTTCTTTCTTGCTTTCTATCTTTCTTGCTTTCTTTCTTGTTTTGTTTCTTGCTTGCTTTCGTTTTTGCTTTCTTGCTTTCTTTCTTGCTTTGTTTCATTTTGCTTTCTTGCTTGCTTTCTTGCTTTCTTTCTTGCTTTCTTTCTTTGTTTCTTGCTTTGTTTCTTGCTTGCTTTCGTTTTTGCTTTCTTGCTTGCTTTCTTTCTTGCTTTCTTTCTTGCTTGCTTTCGTTCTTGCTTTCTTACTTGCTTTTGTTTTTGCTTGCTTTCTTTCTTGCTTGCTTTCTTTCGTTTTTGCTTGCTTTCTTTCTTGCTTGCTTTCGTTTTTGCTTTCTTGCTTGCTTTCTTTTTTTCTTGCTTTCATTCTTTCTTGCTTTCTTTCACCTATTTTTTCTTTCACCTCCTTTTTCTTTCTTCTCATTTTTCTTTTGTGTTTTTTTAACTTTCTTTCATCTCAATTTCTCTTTACTTTTTATATCATTTTTTTTATTTCTTTATCCTTTTTATATTCCTACTCCTTTTCTGTATTCCTTGTGCATGTTATATAACCAGAGGAAAAGACAAAAAATGTATAAATTTCGCTGATGTGACGGGCCTGCCTTTTAGTCATTGCCTATACATGAGACGAAATATGCTGAGCTAAAAGGGAAATTATATGACCAAAGACGAAATTGCTTTGTACATTCAGATCATGAGCCATGGATACGACAAAATTAAATTGATTTTGATGAAATTGCATGAAAATAAGGTTGATTTTATTGATCAATTGTTCAATATAATTGACCAAAGACGAAAATGCTTTAAACAAATGTACATTTCGGATTTCTTGGGACGAAAAACAACTTAACGAGATATGAAAAATAATGAAAAATGTTTTAAACTGGAAAAACCTATATTACATCTTGAATATATATAATTAAAATCTCCCAATAAAGTCCTGGAACACTCTAGTGTATTTTTAAGAAAATTCATTCCCTTTCCTCCATTTCTCGCAAAGTTGCAACTATGCCAACAGCATGTGTCCCAGGTTCAAAAACACTGATTGAGGTTCTAGTCACAAAGGGGAGTTCAAGTTAATGTTCTATGCTTTCCTTTAGGTCCCAACTAGTGAATTTCATTAACATCACACTGGCACTGACAGCACAGATTTCTTTAAAAATACATTGCGGTCCCTGGACCACGAGTGTCATCTGCTGTCATGGTTTGTGAATGGGGCCAAAGGTCACATGAGATCATGAAGGTCACATGAGGTCACCAACATGTCACTCCACCCTCCCCCCTCCTTTCCACCAAGTTACATCATCATAGCCCTTACAGCCATGTGTTTTGAACTGGTAGTCTGATAGGGTGGAGCCGTGACACAGGCACAATTTTTTTGGATGGTTTTTGTACAATTTTAATTCACATCTTGATACCTACATAGACAAAATACATATCAAATTAAAGCTCTTGGTGAGATCTCTAAAATAACACCTTAAGTATGCACATAGCATGTAAACTTCTGAAGTTATGATCTTTCTCCTTGCTTGCTTGCTTTCGTTTTATGTCTTTCTTGCTTTGCTGTTCCTTGCTTTCTTTCCTTGCTTCCTTTACTTGCTTTCTTTCTTTCTTGCTTTCTTGCTTGCTTTGCTTTCGTTTTTGCTTTCTTCTTGCTTTTCTTTCGTGCTTCTTGCTTGCTTTCTTGCTTGCTTTCTTTCTTGCTTTCCTTGCGTTGCTTTCGTTTTGTTGCTTTCTTTCTTGCTTGCTTGATTCTTTTGCTTTCTTTCTTGCTTTCTTGCTTGCTTTCTTTCTTGCTTTCTTTCTTGCTTTCCTTTCTTGCCTTTTCTTTCTTGCTTCTTTCTTGCTTTCTGCTTGGTCTTTCTTTCGTGCTTTCTTCTTGCTTGCTTTTGCTTTCATTGCCTTCTTTGCCTTTCTTGCTTTCCTTGCCTTTTCTTTCTTTCTTGCTTTCTTGCTTGCTTCTTGCTTGCTTTCTTTCTTCTTCTTTCTTGCTTGCTTTCTTGCTTGCTTTCCTTCTGGCTTTGTTTCTTGCTTGCTTTCGTTTTTTTGCTTTTTGCTTGCTTTCCTTGTCTTGCGTTTCTCTTTCTTGCTTCGCTTTGCTTGCTTTCTTTCTTGCTTGCTTTCTGCGTTCTTTCTTTGCTACTTGCTTTGTTTTTGCTTGCTTTCTTTTCTGCCTTGCTTGCTTTCCTTGCTTTGTTGTTTTCTTGCTTGCTTCGTTTGGTTTGCTTTCTTGCTTTTGCTTTCGTGCTTGCGTTGTTTTTGGCCTTGCTTTCCTTTTCTTGGCTTTGCTTTCTTTCTTGCTTTCTTTCTTGCTTTTGCTTTCTTTCTTGCTTTCTTGGCTTGCTTCCCATTGCTTGCATTTCTTTTTTGCTTTCTTCTTTCTTGCTTTGTTTGCTGCTTTCTGCTGCTTTCTTGCTTGCTTCTTTCTTGCTTTCTTTCTTGCTTTCTTTCTTTCTTTCTTGCTTTCTGTCTTGCTTTCTTTCTTGCTTGGCTTTCTTTCTTTTCCTTAGTTTCTAGTTCTTTCTTGCTTTCTTTCTTGCTTATCTTTCTTTCTTGCTTCTTTCTGCCTTTCTTTCTTGGGCGTGTCTTTCTTGCTTTCTTGTCTTGCCTTTCTTGCTTTGCTTATCCTTGCTTGCTTTCTTGCTTTCTTTCCTTGCTTGCTTTCTTGCTTGCTTTCCTTTCTTGCTTCTTTCTTGCTTTCTTTCTTGCTTTCTTCTCCTTCTTGTCTTTCTTTCTTGCTTTCTTCTTTCTTGCTCTCTTGCTTGCCTCTCTTTCTTTGCTTTCTTTCCTTGCTTCTTCTTTCTTATTTGCCTTCTTTCTTTCTTGCTTTCTTTCTTGCTTTCTTTTCTTGCTTCCTTTCTCTTTCTTTTCTTTCCTTTTCTTTTCTTTCTTTCCTTCTTCTTGTCTTTCTTTTTCCCTTGCTTGCTTTCCTTTCTTTTCTCCTTTGATCCTTTCTTTCGTGTTGCTTTCTTTCTTTCTTCTTGTCTTTCTTTCTTGCTTGCTTTCTGCTTTCTTGCTTGCTCTTTTCTTTCTTGCTTTCTTGTCTTGCTTGCTTTCTTGCTTGGCCTTTCTTCTTGCTTTCTTTCCTTGCTTCTTTCTTGCTTGCTTTCTTTTCTTGCTTTCTTTCTTGCTTGCTTTCTTGCTTTCTTTCTTGCTTGCCTTCTTTTCTCTCTTGCGTTGCGTTCCTTTCTTGCTTTCTCTTATCTTGCTTTTGTTTTTTTGCAATTTGCTTTCTCTTTCTTGGCTTTCTTTCCTTTTTTTTGCTTTCATTCTTTCTCTTGCTTTCATTCTTCTCTTGCTTTCTTTCACCTATTTTTTTTTTCTTTCAACCAACCTCCTTTTTCTTCTTCTCATTTTTCTTTTGTTTTTTTTTTTTAACTTCTTGTCATCTCAATTTCTCTCTTACTTTTTATATAATTGTTGTTTTATTCTTTAGGTTTATCATATTCCTACTCCTTTTTCTCTGTATCCCTTTTCAATTTGTTATATACCAAGGCAAGACAAAAAATTTAATAATTCGCTGATGTACGGCCTGCCTTTTTATCATTGCCTAGAACATGAGACGAAATATGCGAGCTAAAGTTGAAATTATATACCAAAGACGAAATTGCTTTGTACATTCAGATCTGAGCCATGGATAAAACCGACCAATTAAAATGTGATTTTGATGAAATTGCATGAAAATAAGGTTGATTTAATTGATCAATTGTTCAATATAATTGACCAAAGACGAAAATGCTTTAAACAAATGTACATTTCGGATTTCTTGGGACGAAAAACAACTTAACGAGATATGAAAAATAATGAAAAATGTTTTAAACTGGAAAAACCTATATTACATCTTGAATATATATAATTAAAATCTCCCAATAAAGTCCTGGAACACTCTAGTGTATTTTTAAGAAAATTCATTCCCTTTCCTCCATTTCTCGCAAAGTTGCAACTATGCCAACAGCATGTGTCCCAGGTTCAAAAACACTGATTGAGGTTCTAGTCACAAAGGGGAGTTCAAGTTAATGTTCTATGCTTTCCTTTAGGTCCCAACTAGTGAATTTCATTAACATCACACTGGCACTGACAGCACAGATTTCTTTAAAAATACATTGCGGTCCCTGGACCACGAGTGTCATCTGCTGTCATGGTTTTGTGAATGGGGCCAAAGGTCACATGAGATCATGAAGGTCACATGAGGTCACCAACATGTCACTCCACCCTCCCCCCTCCTTTCCACCAAGTTACATCATCATAGCCCTTACAGCCATGTGTTTTGAACTGGTAGTCTGATAGGGTGGAGCCGTGACACAGGCACAATTTTTTTGGATGGTTTTTGTACAATTTTAATTCACATCTTGATACCTACATAGACAAAATACATATCAAATTAAAGCTCTTGGTGAGATCTCTAAAATAACACCTTAAGTATGCACATAGCATGTAAACTTCTGAAGTTATGATCATTTAAGTTAAAAAATGACAGGGTGGAGCTGAGGCTCCCACGCGGTAAATTTAAAATAACAATCACTAATTTACTAATAACATGTCAATGTCCTAAATTTAATAAAATCAGTTTATTTGAAGTGTATTAGATCATACTGAATATATTAAATACTTGGCAACTGAATAAAAGTAAAATGTTGGACCTCTAAATGGAAAATAGATAACAGTCAAAACAACAAAATATGATGCGATGAAATTTGTGATGGTGTATAATGATCTGCTTTGTTGATGTGCACTGGTTGGGAAAATTAAATCTTCACATAAAGATACTTTAAAACTTAACACTTATAAATGACAAACAGTTATTTTAAAATATAACGGTAGAGCTGTAACAATTTGCACTAAAAATTTAAAGCAATGAGGAATATCTTGGCCTTGGTCAAAGTAGCTAGATATAAAAACCACCAGGGATGGTTGTTTTATAAGAAACTTATTTAGGAAGCCAGTGCCCAAGGAAAGCACTCTTTATGTGGGTGCAAGCACAAGAAAAATCACAAGAGTTGTACATCCAAGTCCAGAAGAATGCGACATCATGTGTGCCATTTCCATGTAACTTTCAAGACTCTCTCTTTAAGTTACCCCTAATTGTATAAAAGGTTAAGCTCTAGAAATTGGTTAAATGTTCATTAATCAATCATTGGAAAACACTAACTGTTTTTGTGCAATTTGTGCTGGATAATATTAATTCCTTCTAATCATTACTGCAGAATTTGAACAAAAACATTTACATTTTCATACATGTTCGACAAGGTTTGTCCCACAGATATCTATAGCAGGGATCATAGTAAAAGTCGAACATTTTTTGGAAAGCTCTAGCTCTGTAGAGTTCAAATGGGGGGTATATATGAAAACAAAAGTTCACGTTGAAGTTCAAAATATTTTTAAATGAAAATCTCACTTTCTACTTGCAATTTCTCAAAAGCATAACCCCACTGAAAAACATGTCATTTTTGGATTCCCTTGTTTTTATGAATTTCCCCTCTCATCAGACTATGTATACTTTTTCTATGGATAATACTGATTATTGAAATAATTAATTTCAAATGACAATTGGCGCATTTCTCGGAATTCAAAAAAGTGCAATTTTGTGTCCTCGCGAAATCTACCAGTTTCAAAGACGCGGGGCCTTAACAGAACTCACAGGCATGCAATATATTAAGGGTAATATTTTGACATGTCCAAGGTTCACATGAAGTCACCACAGTCACCAACATGCACCCCACCCCACCCCACCCCCCCTTTCCACCAAGTTACATCACCGTAGCCCTTACAGAACCATAACGGCATGCAATAATATAAGGGTTAACATTTGCACCACACACACACACAGATACACACATATACACAGTAATCCCTATGTGGCTTTCGCAATTCTTGCAGATGGACACAAGTGGTGGTTGCAGTTTTTCAGTAATAAGGGAGTGAAGATGGGTGTGGGAGAGCCATTAAATCATATGACTAATTTCTAGCTGTTTCCAGAGGGTGTGTGGTAAACCCGGAAGACGCCCAAATTACAGGCGATGTTACAACTTGTCCTTTGATTTATGAGCTATTCACTGATTTATTCAGCATCAGCTATTTCAACTTATGCCATAAAGGTAATTGACAATTTTCTTGTCGGATATCCACATGTTTTGTTTTGTATTCGTCTAGATTGCTTCACTTGTTGGGCAGATTTGCAAACCCAATGTACAGTAATAAACCGTTGAGTTCAAACGAAATAGCACATGAAGTGTTGCCCAATGTACAAAGTGTAGCAAAAAATGCAGTGCATATCAAAATACATGCAACAAAAGTTACTCCATTTTTGAAAATTGCATTGTGACTAGTAAAACCTTAAAGCCACAGATCTCCTCTTTGCAATGATGTGTCATTTATTCACATACAATCAGGGGTTGGGCTGAATTATCTTAATTTCACATGGACAAAATTTGGCTCTAACTAGACCAATATTAAAGGCGCACTATCAAATAAAGCCCAAGACAAGGTTAATCGGGGGTCATGTTGAGGTGGATAGTTAAAAGTCACAATACTTCCTGTGCCAAATGGCATATATAGGGCGGACCTGGGCGGTGCTAGCTCCGTTCCATAACCCCTCGCCACGCACGCGTCTACTGAATGCAGTGAAGCTACAGTAGGGGTTAATGGTCCTAGCACAAAAAAACCAGTTTAAAAGTTGACCTGGTCTAAGTAAACTTAGTTTGTCCAATTATAGTATTCACAATTTTTTCTTTTTTTTTTTTTTTTTTTTTTTTTTTTTTTTTTTAAGATTAAAATTAAATTCACAATAAATACAAAAAATTTTTGACGTCTGGGGGTGTAAAGGAAAAGTCTTTTTCTGGTGGTAACAAAATTACAACACTTAGACCAGTCTAACTTTAGACTGGTCTAAACTCTTTTGTGCATACGTACCTTAGTCCTACTACTGCCAAGTGGTCCTTGACAAGAAACAGTCCATTTTTTCAGTCTTTGGTATGACCCGTCCGGCTGTGATTTTTGGCACCTAAATGTTTCCTGAGCAACCTTGATCCGAGGTTAAAGATCAACCAGCCCTATGGGGTCACAACTTTTGAATGCCTGTAGCAACTACTAGAATTCAGGTAGTAACCCTTCAAAAAAAGACTAACTGCAAGCCCTTGAACACTTGGCGGTTTGGAGCATACATTTGAACACTTGAAGATTTATTACTGAGAAAAGTCTGTTTGAGAGGAGCCATAACCACAGGAAAAGCAATGCTAGCCTAACTACGTTTCTGGCGAGGAGAAGGGAGATGGATCCTCCTTACCGGCCCCACAAAAGCCCTATCCAGGGATGACAAATCCCCTACTTTCAGAGGTTACCACCTTTTCTGTCCTAAGACCCATTTCTA